>PVHY01001462.1:0-157871 GCA_004024945.1 Uropsilus gracilis
CCCGATGCCGCCTGAGGGGGCAGTCAGGGAAGGGACCTCACCTGACCTCCGTGGAGCCCTCAGTCAGCTGCTGGTGCGGTGGTCGAGGGACCTCTGGTTCCCTGTCGCCGGTGAGAACCAGCCACCGTGCGGCGAAGCCCGCAAGCTGGGCTTCGGTGTGGAGGCTGCTGTCCGTCCGTCAGGGCAGTTCGCCAGGCTCTATTTTTAAATAATTGATCTATTCCATTTTACCTTATCCAAAACTTCAACTATGTATATGTATCTGTCTTTTCCCTATATTTTTATTACCAATATTTTTTCTAATTATTTTTGACTTTTTCATTTACGTGTTTTAATTTCTAGTATCCGTGTCTGTTCTTTTTCTCTCCCAAGGTTTTATTCATTTTTGAATTCCTTCTAACTCCATCCTGCTTTTTTTAAATGATGCTTTTATTTTTTCTATTGTCTTATTGTTTATGTTGGTTTATCTAGTACTACTAGGGCTTCATGTCTTCCCTAAATTCATACTCTTTTATTTTGTACATTTACTTTAAAAAGTGTGTAACAAATGCTATTTTTAAATGTCTGTTCCATGGCAACTTTTTTTTAACCTGATAAGCAGTTTTGTTAATAAATTTTGTTTATTCCACTATTCCTGTAATTTCTGCATGAGTACAAATTTCTTCTTATGGTTTATTATTGTAGGAACTGAGTGTTTCTGGACCTATTATGGCATTGCTTTTTTCAATATAGGGGGACAAGGTGGTGTTCTGAGTGTGCGAGGCAGTGCTATGCTTTTGTTTTCCTGGTGACATAGGCCCTGTCTTATTCTTAGCTCCCATAGACCTATGCTGCTTCATGAAAATATGTATGACTTCCTGTATAAGTTTTACCTATAAATTCTTCTCTTCTTTTTTGACTTAATCATCCAGTTAGGTGAGAGATGAAGCAGGTGACTTATGCCTTCAACTCACTCCCATTCTACAGCCCTTCTGAAGGTTAGTGCAGACATTCTGATTTTCAGGTATAGCTATCTCTCTCACATACTGTATTTTGGTTCTGTTTTCAGAAATCTTCCACAACTTGTTCTCATTCTCCACTGTGCTCTACTTCCTTCCATGAAGCTTTTCATGAACTTGAGTGCTTTCAGCAACCTTTAGAGCCTTTGTGACTCCAATATTGCTAAAATGGTTTAGTGGTTTTTGTTTTTATTTTTGACATTTTTCATTTTGATATAACCCAAAAATAAAAGGGAGTTCTGAGTATAGATTGCTGCATCCATTCCATACGTCAGCAAATGCTCTTAGACAACTGTGACCACTATTTCCTGTCCTCCTTTTTCTCCTTCATGCTTTGATTACAGTGGGGCCATAATTTTTTTTTTTTTTGAGACTAGGTCTTGCTATTTTTGCCTGTGGAACCGCAGGCTCTCGTTGCCTGGGGTACCACAGACTCAAGCAATCCCCAGCCTCAGCTTCCCAGGTAGCTGGGATTACAGGCGTGCGCCACCACGCCCAGCTATTTTTTGGAACTAGGTCTCACTACAGTATAATTTTGTTACTATACTTTCTGATTATAAGGGTAGGCAGGATGTGATCTCTTTTGGCAAAGTTCTTCATTCAGGTTAGGCACATGATTCAAGAAGTATCCATCAGAATTCTTTGGGGAAATATAAGAGTAAGGGGAAATATTTTCCTTTTTTTTTATTTCAAGACATACAATTACTGCCAAACTGGTATTATTTATTCCCTCATCTGAGAAAAAGCTTGATGGAGAATGAAGTGGAGGGAAGACAAGTGATGAAATCATCACCTAAGTGTCTGGAACACGGGAGCCCTGAAACCAGCTCAGGTATTTTTATGTACTTTAGTAAATTCTCCCCTTTGCTTGAGCAAATGTGAATTTGGGTTGTGTCTCTTACAATCCAAATAGTCATACTGATTCAAGGACCTTTGTTTTTCATATTCATTATTGACTTAGAGAAATTTTTCTAAAATGCAAAACATTTTCCTATTATGTTGATCCATGAATGTGATATCTAAGAGATTTTAGTATTCAATTAAATTATCCTTTCAAAGAGTGTAACTTTATTTTAAATGTTATTTTCTTTTATTGCATCATTAGAATCATTCCTAGAATTTTACATATTAGGCGTCACTGTTTATTTAAAGAAAATTTACTAAGTTAAGACTGCAAATATTTATGAGATTTTCATAGGAATGTCAGGTAATCTGCCCACTATTTTGAATTCCTTTAATGTTTTCCTCAGATGTAGCTCTGATTTTCAGCATGTACGTCAAATATTTAGCTACTAATTAAAATATAAGTGACATCATTACTTTCAGAAAGAAGAACATTGTACAGTGTTAAATTCCTAGGAGGTAAACCTGTCTTTGGGAAATAACTAGTGGTTATTTTCCTGTGATGCTAGAGCCAGGTAGAAATATTTGCAACCCTCTATACCACAAAAGACCTGAGCAATTATGGATGCTGGACATCACTCCACCTCTGATGTCTACTTGGTGGGAAGTGTGGGTTTCCAGAGTCGGAGGATGAAAAGAGACTTGTGTAGAAGCAAAGTTTCTTATTGAAAAGGGAGATTTACAATTTATAGATCTAGTTTTTGGTCATTAAGTAAGGACTTTTCTCTGGCCAATACAAGCAAACTTGTACTTCAAAATCCAATAGGTCTAGTGAAAGAATTTAGTGATTATCAGAGGGAACAGGGGAGAGGAAGGGTGGTTTGGTGGAGGGTGAGTGGAACATATGAATGAGCAAAAATGTAACCCTCAAATTAAAACAAAAATTATAGGAGAATTAGATAGGTTCTAGATGTATCTTATTTCTATTACTATCCAAAGTATACTATAAGCAATGCATTACTCTTTTATTGGAAAGTGGTTCTCTGTAAGCATGTTGACTTTTATATGGTGACTACATTCTTTAATAAAAATTATATCTAAAAATAGAATTTGACTAATAACTATAGTATGAAAGTTGTTTGATCTTGCCTTTTTACCTACACTCTCCTACTTCATTAGAAAATAATTTTCAGATAAAAAATAATCATTTAGACATTGAATAATAAACTATGCATGTGTATGAGATAAATTTCTGTATCTTTGGAAATTTATATGGTGAAATAAATGATCATGGAACTAAGGTGTTTGTTTTTTATTATTGGGGAAATATTATTTTTCATATATATAAATAAAAATAACTACACATTTATGTCTCACCTTACCAACTGAGGCTAAAGTACTTGAAAAGACCTAAACTGTTGCTGATGTTGAATTTGGAAGTCAAGATCTCCTAAGAGTTCATCCAATTAGAGTGCCTGTGAGTCCTACTGCTTCTGGAAGATGAACCTGACCTGTCTCAGGGACATTTTGCCAGGGAAAAAAGGTTAGTCTATAAGACTAAAGAGAGCCCAAGTTTGCTGTCTCAGTTACTTATGAATTCACTCTTTATTCCCGTGTGTGTGTGTGTGTGTGTGTGTGTGTGTGTGTGTAACCTTCTCCTAGACACAGGTATCTATTGCTGTTGGTATTAGTTTTCTCCTTGCTGTGCTCACAATGATGATTTTATCCTGATTTGAGTAGGTAAACACATGGGCTAGGCAAACCCAGCATGGAGCTCTGGCTGAGTCAGAGTTTGCTGTGGGTAACATTTTGACATCATGACGGGCATATCTCTGTCCATGGAAAGATTATACCAGCAAATGCTTTCTGGGTGCTGAATAACTGCCAGGCATTGTTATTAGTACTTTACATCTACTTATGTGTTTGATTAAAGTGCTATTTTAAATAACTGCTTGGAGATGAACACTGATCCTCAGTATTTTACAGAGGAAGGATCTGGGAGTTAAGTAAATTGTCTTGACACAGCTAGGAGGTAAGTGAGTGGGAATCAAATCAGGTAGTTTGGTTTCTGAGTACAGACATTTATCTACTGCATTCTCTTTTCTCCGGTGTGATGTTTGATTCTTTATTAAAGGTTTCTAAGGATTATGAAAAGATGAAATGAACAGTATTAGAGTAAGGAAACAGAAAACTGAAAAAGATCCCTGAAATAAGACAAAATATCAGGACTAAAGAAAGAGTTTCTAAGAAGGAATTGGAAGGGAAACAGCTAAAAATGTGCATTTATCTTTTTCTCTCTCTACTTTATTCTCTACTTCTCCTCTCTCTCTTAAAATGATCCTGAAATTATTAACATAGAAAGTTTTGGAAGGAGCAAAAGTAAACAAAGATACAAAAGATTAAAACATCATATTTTATGTATTATTTATCTAAATTAGTTTATTTTTGTCATTTTTTGATTGCACATATATATAAACACACATATAAATATTGCATCCTTGATCTTTGTTTATCCTGATATTCTCCCATCACTTTATCACCCATGCACCTTCTTTATGTCTTGTACCCTCATCCTCCCCCTGATTTTACTGTCCTCCCCATCCCTTGATTTATGCTTCTATTCTGTTGGCAGTTTTAATTTTTTTCTGTCCGTCTAAAACATCATATTTTATACTTCTTAATCAAGAGTGAATCTCAAATCAAGGTCTATCAAACTAAACTGGAAAACAGATTTCAGGAACAAAGTCTTGATAGAAGACACTCAACAGGTCAGATTCATATCCACTTAATGCTTTGATTTAAACTCAGTACAAAGACAGCTTCTATAGTAAAAAAAAAAAAGAAAGCACAGAAACTGAAAAACATGTTAAAGCAATAAGCTAAGTTTCTTATTAAATTTAACTACCACATATCTAACTACATTAATTTAGAAAAAAGAATTATACATAGCAATTAAGCATGTGCTAAACCTACCCTATTTTATGTAACATAAACTATACCATAAAGACCAATTAAAAAATAAGTGACTCTTTGCTCTGATCTATGGTGGAGGGGGGACGGAGATGCTTATTGTGTATGTCATTGGTTGTTTCAATTCTGAAATGATTAGGTGTGGAAAAAGTGGAGATGGTATGTACTGACTTGAATATATTTTATGGATAATTAGTGTTTATCTTTGCTCTGATGGAAAAATTATTTTGATGTCATTAATGGTATTCCAAAACTTCTGGTCCACCTACATGTTCAGAGAGACACAAAGGAATATTCTGGAAAGATGATATTAATATTTTGTTGGGCAGGGAAACTAAGTCATTTTGAGTCATCTGACCAGTAACTTTTCACTGGAAGGCCCACTGGAGAGCTAATGGACAAGACAATAGCTAGTAAAAGCAGGAATTAGTGTTGTTTATTATTAATTAGCCTGATAATCTAATGCAAAACTTCACTGAGTTAAGAAGGGTCATACAGGAGAATTTCTTTCTTTTTATTATAGGTGAATTCCAATCGCTAAAAGTCAAAGCAAAACAAAGGTCTATGTGAGTTTTGTCAACTTCTAAAACCAGATCTTAACACTGAAATGTAAAAAGAAATAAAATCAAAGCATATCCATCAGCACCAAAGCAAAGGTAGCCAGGACAGAGCTAACAATCCAGCATTCTCCTGCAAGGACAGCAGCTTAACTGTCACACAAAATGAGCATTTTCCAAAGAAAGGAATAAAGGTGATGAGAGCTACTTAGTATGATCCTGGACTTCTTATCATTCTGGTTGAATAAGTGAAAGCTGGTTAAGATGATAGACAATGACACGGTGATGGTGACTATTTTGGGTACCAGAGAAAGAGAGAGAGAAGAGTTCTCTAAAGAAGTGATATTTCAATGGATGCCTACTTCAGTGGAAGGCCTCCTTCTAGTAAAGATATGGATGATACAGAAAGTGGGTCTACAAAATGTTTTAGAAAGAGCAGTAAGTCCATGGTGGGTGGAGTGAACTAGAGCAGAGGGGCAAGCAAGGTGATAGACCTGAAGAATTGGCAATGCCAGATGTGATGAGGTCATAGAGACTATGTTCATGAGTTTGGACTATACATGACTACGTGGAAAGCTACTGGAAGGCTTTTATTTTATTTTTATTTTTAGGGACTAGATCTCTCTATGTTGCCCAAGGTGGTCTCAAACCTGCAGACTCAAGTGATCCCTAGCCCCAGCCTCCAAGGTAGCTGGGATAACAGGTGCTCGCCATGCCTGACTTTTAAACAGGATGTGTTGAGGACTTGCTTTAAGAGATCACTCTGACTATTCTATTGAGAATTGATTCCGGAAGAACAAGAAATTGGGAGATCAATGGATAGGAAGTACCTGCATTTTTTTTTTTTAAAGGTAATGGGTGCAGACAAACAATCAAGCATTGTCCTAGAGGTAAAATTGTCTTTCTTGAGATACAAACTTAGTAAAGTGACAAATGTCCCACCAGCATCATCACAGGGTAGTTTTTTTAGTCTTTGGCTGCTAGGTAGCTATATGGGAACAAAGAAATGGTTAGTTCAGTCCCTTGTGACTTTTTATGAAGGTCTATTTAATATTACAATCAGCAACTTCTGTTAGTGTCAATACTGGATATGAATATTACCCCATGCTAACATTGCACATTATCCCCAATTGCTATTCTATTCTGTTGTTACATCTTGATTGATACTCTGTTATCATTCTACCCAGTTCACCAGAAATTAATACAGTGAACACCAGATGACAACAGAGCCCACAGACTTTAACTCCAACATCAAGGGTCTGATGTTTATTGACACTATAAAATTTAATAATACAGTCAGTCCCCCTCATTATCAAGTTCTCACAAAGACCCTGTAAGAAGCAAATCTACCCCTTTGCCACAAATAATTATTCATGAATCTTCTCTCTCTTAATCCTGCTTAGATATGATCCTCTTTCTCCAGAGTATGAGTAGCAACTTAAGTAAATTATAACCTGGTCATTACAGCTTTAAGTCTGTTATGTTTATCACTTTTCTAAGAATGAAAATTTCAGGATTGAAAGCACAGAGAAAAACATTTCTAATCTACCCAGTCTAACACCATATTCATACAAATGAAAATACCCTTCATTCAGGTGGCAATGCCAATAGGTAATAGGTCTCTTCTAAAAGAAGAACTGGAGACTTACAGGTAGGTCATAAAAGCTTCATCAACTTCATAACAAAATCACTACAGACCAGGACAGATCCCTGAATACTCCCCAAACCCATCTCTATTAAAGCGTCTCATTTGTTATGTCCAGTAATAAATAAAGTGGCTCAATTTGCCAAGAACTTTCCTCTTTTAGCATCATAATGATCAGTACCAATACAAACTCATTTTATTTCCTCATTCAATTATTTAGTCATCAGTTAAAAATTTTAGAGTTAATAGAACTTTAAGTCCTATGACAAACCAACAGTGAGAAGTCACTGAATCTAGTCCAATTCTGGACGCTGAATCTAGTCCATCCAAAGGTTTACCAGATAGGTATCACTATTTTCTACTAAATAAAAAAAATAGCTTCCTTCATGTTTTATTTTTTGGAATAAAAATCCTTTTCCAAGATGAGTCATTTCTATAAAATGGCAATATCTCCTTCCACAGACATTGTCCACAGTCTTGCGTGGGACACACAACTAACCAGCCACTCCATTTAAGCATGTCCAGCACCAAATGCTGAAGATCAAGTTCCAGAGGCTTCCCCAAGCCCTGGGGTTTTTGCTATTTCTAAGTCCAAGATTTTGTAATTTATTCAGCTCAAGTTAGCATACCAGGTTACTTAGAACCCCTCTCTCTCCCTGGGGTTCCTACAAAAGTTCTTAGGTTTTGAGCCCCTACTAGAAAGCCTTCATAATTGTAAGGATGGCACTTGATTTTACTTTCCCCCAAAGACCATTCGGGATTGAAGGGTAGAATACAAGCTCCTACGTTGCTAGGGTTGAAGACCAGACAAGCTGAAAGTCCTTCCTAGTAATGAACAACAAACATGCTTTAAAATAAATTAGTGAAACTTTCTTCTCTTTAGCCTCACAATGGGCAGATGGCTAGAGGGTTGGAGAGGTTGGGCCTATATGACTCACTCCCAGTGTTGCTACGGATTCTCTAAGGCCTTTGCCAGTAAAGTAGGTGGACCCCTGATCATAAGGCAATTGGAACAGATTGTTTTAAAACGTTTACTGTGTCATCTCCTGGAGGTGACTAAGTGGGCAGACATCTGCTGGGCAGCCAGGAGCTCCCTGCCTGGGAGTGACTTGTCCCTGCCTCCACACGCCTGCCTTTGCAGCAGGTTGCATGAAGCAGGATGACAGAACTAGTCTGACCATGGTGCTCTCAAAACCATCGGAAGCCTTTTGGGAAAGACTTACAAGATTGAAGGCTGGGAGAACCGTGATTTGTTCTCAAACTCTGCTGACAATGCCATGATTCTCTGTAAAAGGCTCATTTCTCATCAGAGGATTGTGATGTCTTCGCTGGTGGTGAGATACGTCCTGGCTCATCTTGTTATGGGTGCCCTGGCAGAGAGCATTTGGAATTGGGCCATTCCCACAAAGGCTCAAACTCTGAAATTTCCAAGGTAGAACTCAACCTGCAACTTGTATGTTTTTCTTTCAAAAGAGGGAAAAACAATCCCTCAACCTCCTCAAACTTCCTCAACCTCAGGGACTTTGGTCTGTGCCATAAGAAATGAAACATATTTCCCAATGTGTTTTCTTTCCTTTTTAATAAAAAATATCAAAGACATACTTATCAGTGGCCGAGGAGGTGAAGCAGCGGCAAGGGCTATTTTTTAACTGGAACATGCCCCGTGCTGTGACATTCATTCAGGGGCGGCCGAAGATTGATGGCTGGACATGTGGAAGGAACTGCCACTGATTGAAATCAGACAACTGCAAGCTGTGAGGGAGAGCCAAGGAAAACCATTTTAACCACAGCCATCCAGTCTTAGCACATTTGAACAGGGCTTTTCCTCGGCCGGCCGGCGGCACCACAGAGCTGAGGAGCTGGGCTGAAAGAGGCCCAGGGCACAATGAGGGGCTGGCGGTCTCAAGGCTGCACCCTCTCACTGTCTCTGTCTTGCTTGCACCCTTTCAAAAAGCCCAAGGCTGACTAGAGCACTCCTTGTCAAGCCATGAGGCTTGACACGAAAAACTAGAAGTCCACCTTCACAGGCAGAGGAAAAAGATAACCGGAAACCGCACTGTTTGTTTGTTTGAGACCAGGTCTCGCTATTTTTGCCCATGGAACCGCAGGCTCACGTTGCCCGGGGTACCACAGACTCAAGCAATCCCCAGCCACATCTTCCCAGGTAGCTGGGATTACAGGCACGCGCCACCACGCCCAGCTATTTTTGGGGGACTAGGTCTTGCTATGTTGCCCCGAGTGGGACTCGAGCTGTGATTCCCGGTCCCCGCCGCGGCTCCCTAGGCTGTCGCTTACAGGCACACGTCACCATGCCCGACCGGAATCCACAGTTTGCTGGCTCCACACCTTGATGCCACCGTCCTTCCAAGTGGTGCCGAGCTCCTTTATTTGTCGAACTCCAGGCTTCAAGGGGCAGGGACTGGGAGGGAGGAAGCCATGGGAAATTGTCCGCGCATTACTTAATGCCCATCAGCAGGATTGCAGCCAGGGTTCAGGGTTGTTAACAATCGTGCAGCTATGCACTTGAACTGAGACATTTTTATTTCATTAGGGGTGTCAGTTTACAGCCATTAGTTAAGCAGATTGGCCAGGGCCGAAAGACTTTTTTTTTTGTACCTTATCTCCAGATCTCTCTTCCATTATTCAGGTCCTCAAAATCGAAAGCAAGAGAGGGAAAGCAGCTTTAAAGACATGATGTTTTGTGACTTGTTCTATCCTCTGGTACAAACAATTGAAAATAGGTTTCATTAGAAATCATTATTTAAATTCTTGCTCAGGACCAGATCCATCTCCCATTTATAATGGTTCCCAGACCATGAAAGTAGCAGAGAGGGTCCCCAATGGGCCGACAGAATGTCAGTGACAATTCATTTTTTTGCCAGTTAGGATGCTGGTTTAATATCCTGAAAAAGGCACTTAACACCACCCTTTCATAACATCTGTCAGGGCCCGTCCAGCGGCTTGTTTCTCACACTGTGGGCTCCCAGGCCGTTTGGAGCCTTTCTCTGAAACACGCTTCTCTCAGAGGCCTCGAATTCCTCAGACATTCAACCACCCCCATTCCTGGGGCCCGACACTCACAGAGCAGCTGTTACAACTTTCCCGGACACTCCTAAATTTTCTAAATGTGTGCCATATAAAAATAAAATTTAGGACACTGAATGTTCAGGAGCTTTGCATGTTAGAATCTAACTCATCCGGTGTCTCAGGCCCATTATTTCCACATTCTTTTCCAGTGCTTGGTTTTGTCTTGGTCCTCAGAAGAGTTCAGCAGGAATCTAAAGACTTAAGATTTGGGTCAAATGGTCCCTTCCCCCTTCCCTTCTTTGTTATGCTCCCCTTTTTATTTGGATGTTTTTAATAGAAAAATGTTGAAATAAAATGAAATACTGGAATTTAGAAGTTATTAACATTTCACCTGATTTCATGCAAACTGCTCATTTTTCACACATTCTACTCACATATATATTTACATACCATCACACACGTTCTTCTACACAAACACACACTTAAACTACACTCATATCTTCAAACATAGATAGAACGTCCTACATACGGTGCTTGCTGTACCATCCGAACAGAAACTGCAGTAATGTCATATATTTTTTTTTAAAACCCAGTGAGCAGTTCCCCAGAACCAAACATTAGCACGTTATCACATCCAAGAAAACTAACAATGAGTCCATGGTATAACCTACTGTTCATTCACTGTTATTCCTCCATGGACTTTTATAGACTTTTAATCTAACATTCAGTCAAAACTCACATATTGTTCTTCCTAGTTTTTGTTTTGTTTTATGATGACTTTCTAAAGTATCCAAGTCAGCTTTGTTTTAGAGAGCATCTTCAATTTATTTTTTTTACAAATATCCTAATTTTTATTGTGTTTTCATTTTAAAAATTGTTTTAATATAATACTTTTTTCTTGCATAGTTTTTAATTTCTGGGCAATGCATAACTTCTCTCAGCAGTGGTTACTGTAGTTCTCCCACCACCAAAGTACACATAGTCCATCACCATATTCCCTGGTATTCTTTTTTCCACTCCATGTTTTTAACTCTCTTCTATCACCCCTGCTCCCCTTTTCCTTCTGAATGCTTTACAGCAGTTTGTTTGATCTTTTGCTTAATTTCCTTATATTCATCTATAGGGGAAACCATCTAGTATTTATCTTTCTCCTGATTTTTTTCTCTTAGCATCCGCTGCTCAAAAATACATGAATAAATAAAATAAAACTCATGCCATTTGTGGAAAAATGTATGGAGCTGGAAGGGTTGATCGCCAACATAGTTGAACATCTATCAAAGTACTCAAATCATAAGTGAATTAGTATTTTACAAATTGAAAAAAACCTATAAGACTTGTATGCAGATTAAATAATACAGCATTACCTGGACCCATAAGCCTCACTGAAGCTCCATCTCAGTCATTGTCATCAGCAAAGGTGACCACTACGCTGACTCCTAGTCCCATAGAGAAATTCTTCCACTTTTAAAAATCTAACTGCCTTTAGCTGGTGCTATAGAAAGCACAGGGAAAGATGGCACAGGAATCCACTGAGCTGGAGTCCTGATGAGATTTCTTTAAAACACATAGTTCCACCAAAATTTATTTCTCATCTACTTATAGTCTGGTTTGAACATGCTTTGAAAAATAATTATGCAAATAACTCAATCTGCATAAATGAGTGAAAAGTAATTAACTAATTTAAAAGGCTAGTCAAACAAAAAAATATTTAAGTCATTTTTCTTCCCCTAATACTATAATTCTGTCCTGCTACTCCTTATAAACTTTTTAATAATCTATACTTTCTTAAGATTTTAATATTTTTTTCTCATTTGCATAAAAACATGTCATGACTGTTCATTGCATTTGATTCCTTGGCAAGTTTAAAAATGTTTTTTGTTTGTTTTTAAATAAGAATAAAATCTTAAGAAATCTAGATCCTCAGGTGCCATCTAAATCTCTGCGTACTTTCAGGAACACAGTATGAAACAAACAAAAAAAAATCACTGAGTGGAACACATTATCATATTATAATGAAAGGATATTTCTTAGAACACTTGATAACGGGGTCTTCATGGATAAGGGTTAGAAAGAACACATCAAATGCCAGTAATCATCACTTAAAATCCATGGTTTCCGATGAGTTATCTTTATTAAAAAGAATTGATTCTTTTATTTTTTTATTTCATTTAATTTTTTTCACCTTCCCACCCAGACTCCATGGCAGCACTCAGAACTATGTCTTTTAAAACACTATATAGGACTTAGGGGTATATGTTCACACCTCTTTAGGTGGAATACAATAAAAAAAAATATTGTAAAGGAATATTGCCTCAATAAAAGTAAGTTCACAAAAATTAGATAAATACAAAAATGAATATATCTCCTCAGGCATGAACCTATACCCTGAATATATGAGCATTGTAAACCCACATTACCTCAATAAACATCATTTTAAATTTAAAAAACCATCTTTCCTATTCCTTTTGTTGTATTCAGAATATATCTCCATCTGCATAGTGTGCAGACAGCATATTTTCTACTCCAGCTCAGCTCCCAGGAAATCTGGGAATTGCTTATTCTAACCATGAGTGAAATATGGCAAAACATTTTTTTTATTCTACATTCACTGTGGTTGTTGAATCTCTTCATTTATAACTAACATTGGAGAGACATGAAGGGACATTTTGATATCAAAAATTTAGTTATCAGAAGATAACATGATTTTTGAACATACATTTTATATTTATGTCACATGAAAATCAATGTCTATCCAACTGAATTTGTCCACGAAGGATGGTAGTTGCTTTCTTATGGGTTCTTTAGTTCCCTGACAAAAATCATCAGTATTTTGAGTAGAATATAGCCTTATTTTAGAAATCTGCTTGTAGTACAAAGGGAAAAAACTCAGAATTGGTTCAAGTTGACTCACAGACTTAGTTTGGAAGCCACAAATGTTAGTATTTAAGAACTGAACAAGTCATCATTTTGAAGGAAAAAATGATGACAGATCAAATAAAATTGGAGCAGATACTAGGATCTGATGTCATTCTTATCAAGAGGGTTCTGAAATTACAAAAGCAGTAACATGCCAGGAAACAGGGCTCCCTGATGCATGTAAGTAATGACCTTTTGAACCACATTTCTGAGTGTCACCAATTTCCAGTTCCAACCTGATAACACCTTACACAGCCTCTTTTCACATCATTAAACATTCTTAACATTTTCCAAGGTGAATTTGCTTTTGATGTTTGTCGAAATATTGATGTTTTGTAATCTATTCCCTAGCGCTTCTCACTCAAGTCATCATTCTCTTTTCTCTACATAAATATTGACTGTTTTTCCCTTAGTAAATAAATAAGACACAATGGTTTACCTTCCTCGCAAAAGTTTCTAAAGTAGAATTTTCAGTTTTAACCTTGCTTACATAATATCATGATAATTTTATTCAATTATAGCATTTTCATGTAATTAATTTTCTGTTGAATAAGCAAAAAAAGGAGAAATAAAGCATGAAAACAAACACTTCCAAACTGTTCCAACAAGTCAGGAAGTTTGATAGCTGTTCATTCAACTAGTATTTCCAGTATGTCCAGCATGTGATACACACTGTAGCTCAGTCTTTTGACTTCTAGTCTGTTGATTTTTCTTCTATTTTTGAAATTCTTTGGTTGAGTTTTATAAATTTCAACCCAGACTGGCCTAAATGTAAAGGATATTTGTTTACTCATCTGACTGAAGACTAAAAAGGAAGTATGGTTATTTTATCTCGGATATGCTCATTTCATACTTTGGCAGGCTGCTCATATACACAGGATAAGTACTTTCTCAACAACATCGGGGAAAAAAAGACATTTCTAAAGAAATAGATTCAAATTGGATGAAGTGTCCATCCATCTGATGGATTTTTCCATCTGAAAAGTTGAAAAGTTATTTGTTATTTCATTACAAATGTTTACTGAGTTAGAATAAACCAAAAGTTAAAAATAAAATTTTGAAAAAATGATGCTGAGATTTTCCTTGATAGATTCAGTTGATATTATCTGTGTTATTATAAAAATGCAACATGAGGTTTACCTCTTAAATGCTTATTGCATAATATGGCATTGACTATAGCACGATGTGGTATAACACCTCTCTAGAGCTTGTATGTTCTATATAACAGAAACTTCAGGCCTTTGATTGAAAACTCCCTATTTCTCCCTCTCCCCAACCATTGACAAACCATTTTACTCTGTTTCTATGAATCTGACTATTTTAAATACTCCATTCAATGGAATCATGCAGTATTTGTCCTCTATCACTGGTTTATTTCACCTAGCAAAATGTCATCTAGGTTTATCTAGATAACCACATATAAAAGAACTTGCTTTTTTTCTGAAAAATACTCCATTGTAAACACATACCATATTTCTTCTAAATGTTAATAGGCACTTAATTTATTTCCATATCTTGGTCATTATGAATAATGTAATAATGAATATTGGAGTACAGATATCTTTTGGAGAACCTAATTTCAATTCTTTTGATACATACATAGAATCATACCTAGCTGGATCACCTGGTAATTCTATTTTTAAGTTTTTAACAAATAACTTGTTTAAAAACTGGTAAAAGACTTGGTAAATATTCTTCTAAAGAAGATATACATTTGACCAACAGATAGATGAAAAGATGCCTACTATCACTAATCATTAGGGAAATGCAAATCTAAACTAATAGGAGATTATCACCTATACTTGTGAGGATGGATTATTTTAAATAAGTGTTGGAAAGTATATGGAAAAATTTGAATTCTTGTACACTATTGAGAATGTAAACTGGTGCAGAACTGTGCAAAATGGAAAGGACATTCTTTCCCCAAAAAGGATAGTTGTGTTTTTATGTGTCCTCCTTATACCTCTACCTCAAATATTCATCACTAAATGCCAAAACAGAAGCAACAGTTGAGGCTGAAAGAGACATAAATATGGTGTTTAGGTGGGATAGAGCAGAAAGTAAAAATAACAAAGAGTAGACAACTTATCTGGGTAAAACAGGAGAGAAGACAGTTTGAAGTAAACTTGAAATTTATGAACGTTACGTACCAGAATCATCAACAGTGCCAGTGTTTCCACTGATTAAAATCAATCATACCTACATTTAGATTCAAGAATCATTATTTATTGAAACTTACTTGGGTTCTAAAACTAAGCATAAAAAGACAAAACAAAAGTGGAAGCAAACATTGAAATCTTCATGGTAACCAAAACTCAGATATACATTTTTTGCAAATATATGACAGAAAATAAAGATAAATTTTCATGCCATACTCTTCCCCCTAAAATAAAAATTACCTTGAAATAAGAAGAACTGATAAAATAACTGATAGGAAGTATTTTTAGTAACTTGTCAGTCTTAGATTCTCCAGCTTACTCCATCACTTCACTTTCCTATGTAAGAGAGCAATAAACAATAAAATGGAAAGAAGAAAAGACTATAAAGAAGGAAAAACCTTTGTACCCACATTGAGGTCTCTTTTGGGTAGATTCCCAAGAGAGCAATTGCTGGGTCAAATGGTAGGTCCATTTTCATTAATTTGAAGGTCCTCCACACAGCTTTCCATAGAGGTTGGACCAGTTTACATTCCCACCAGCAGTGTAAGAGTGTTCCTTTCTCTCCACATCCTCTCTAGCACTTGTTGTTGCCTGTTCTTTGAATGTGGGCCATTCTTACTGGTGTAAGGTGGTATCTCATTGTGGTTTTGATTTGCATTTCCCTTATTGCTAGTGATAATGAGCAATTTTTCATGTGTCTGTTGGCCATTTGTATTTCCTCTTTGGAGAAGTGTCTTTTTAGTTCTTCCCATTTTTTGATTGGGCTTTTTATTTTGCTTTTGTTTAGTTGTGTGAGTTCTTTGTGGATCTTCGTTATTAAACCCTTATCACTATTGTGGAGGGCAAATTTTTTTCCCCATTTGGTTGGGCTTCTTTTAGTTTTTTTTTTTTTTTTGTTGTTGTTGTTGTTTCTTTTGCTGTACAGAAGCTTTTTAGTTTGATATAGTCCCATCTGTTTATGTTTTCTTTCATTTTTTTGCCATCTGTGCCCGGATGTTTACCACAGCACTATTTATAATTGCAAGGACATGGAAGCAACCCAAGTGTCCCAAAACAGATGACTGGTTGGAAAAAATGTGGTATTTATACACGATGGAATACTCTCATAAATTAAGAATGACAAATTAGATGATTTCTTGACAACATGGATGTACTTAGAAGGAAATATACTAGCAGAAGCAAGTCAAAAAGAGAAAGACAGAAGTCAAATGGTCTCACTAATATATGGGACATAATGAAAAAAAAGTAAGTAAAAGCCATGAGGAAAAGACAAAACAGGCTGAGCACCAAACTGAAGCACACAACAATGGACAGGAGGGAAAGAGTGGGGGATGGGATGGGAGGGGGGGTAAATCCCTGGGATTGCAAAGATGTGAAATTTACATATAAATGAATTAAAATATATATATATATATATATATATTAAAAGAAGGAAAAGCCAAGGAACTGAATTGTCATGGAGAGTATTTCCATCTATCACTGTTAGCCAAGTCATACCCAAACTTTGATGTGTCTTCCTAAGTTCCTTGGTGGTCACTGGGGTTGCAGACAACTTATGGTCTTAAGCTGGTTTAATTTCTTTTCATCTTCTGAATATAATATTTGCTCTAAAAGTCATTTTGAGGAAGGATAAGACTCTGACTTGGCTTCAAATATTTTTCTAAGATAGTGTGGTCAAGTCAGAGTTCCTTCTTTACGACCTCACATTCTTTAACTTCTTTGCTACTTGCTTTTCGATTCCAAATATTAAATCAAAACTGTTCTCTTAAAAGTCACCAATCACCATCTAATCACCACATTCAGAGACCATTCCATTCTCTTTATTATTTCCTGTAGTCAGTAGTCCACAAATATGGCCAATCACCTGATGTTCTAATGGGAAGCTAGCACTGAGAGTTACTATTCTAGGTGGCCATGATGAAAATCACCTGAGCCCTAACAAAACTCTTTTCTGCATTTAGACCTCAGTTCTACTGCTCAATTAATTTTAAGCACTTTCATGTCTCTTCCTCTTCTTGTCTCTCTAAATCCTAATTGCATGTCTCTCATGCATGTCTAGCATTTTAAATGACCATTTCATGACAGCATCTTACTCCAGCTTCTTCCAAGAACTCTAGCTTGTATTTCCTATAATCGGTTGGAATTAGCAACATGAATATTCTACGAATCTCTCAAAACCCATCACTTCTTTGCTCTCCTTCAAATAGTCTATCTTCTGATTTTTATAAAGGAAGCTATGATTTAATAATATATTTTAAAAAGCTATTGTCGTAGCTCTATAAGAGACAAACATAATGAGAACTGGTTGAAGGCTAAGTGTTTTAAAATTCTCAAATATTATAATGTGACAATTGAGGAATATTACTAATTAAAAGGCAATATTTCATAATTATTATCTGCTTTTACTCATGTTTTCTTTTCATTTTGAGCATGGTTCCTCCAACTGCAGTCATAGAAATACCAAATATTCTTTTAGTAAATCTATCTCAAACATTCTTCCTTTTTAGACATATTCATGTTCTGTTCATCAGACACAATTCTCCCCCTTTTCAAATCTAAACAGAAGTTTCTAACTCCCTTTGCAAAAATCCAATTATGCTGCATATAATGGTAGCTTACCAAGCTTGTTTTATTTCTTTATTGAATGGAAGTGCATTAGCAACAGTTCTCATTCTTTAGGATGCAAAAATATCGAAAAGGAAGCTCAAATATTCAGGCCAAACTAACCAAAATCCTCATTCAGCAACCTGAATGGTGCTTTAGATGCTCCTAGAATCACAACTTGAGAAATGTTTACTGAAAACAGAAACCTGTGTCTTTTCTCCTCCATGCTGTAGCTCCTGCAGTGCCCTGCAGAGAGCAAGTGCTCACTGTAGTGATACCTGGACTAGTACGGTGCCTGATAAGTAAGTCTACCCTCCTTCAGATAGTGTATTTCGAGGCTTTCTCCCATATTGGTTGATTAAAATTCATCAGGATCTCTTCAGAAGTCTTGGTGAGGCTCTATGAGAAACCACCAGCAAAAGTAATGCTTTTCAAATCCCTTTATTACCAAGTGTCACTTTCTAGTGTTCTTTTCCCAGGATTGTTCATCCAATTTGATCAATTTTATTTGTGAAATAAATTGAAGCTTTCTCACAGGGAAACATAATTGACTTTGTTACTACACCAAAGTTTTCTGAAGTAGTCACACTCTCTGTAGACTGGAATAGTTCCACTGGTCTGGATTTCATAATTTTTTTTTAAAGTTGAGCACACAAGAATTGCTCAGCTCTGGAAGAAGAATTTACAGGCTCTCTGAGGCATAATCAGTTGAATTAGGAGTCTCTGGTTTGAGGCTAGTTTTGTTACTTTGTCTCATCTGAATTTTCCTATTCAACAGTCATTTGACATTTCAAGCTCAACTGAAAAGAAGGTGTCTTGCTCATGTGATTTAATAGGTGAAAATAATATAATGCAATGAACAGTAAATTTGTTTTTTTCTTATTTATTTTAAAATTTTAAATTATTTATATACATATGTATATATATGTGTGTATATATGTATATATATACATACATACATAAATATATATGTATAATCATGTCTTTGTATTCCCTGGGGTTCACCCACCACCTCCCCTCCTTGACTGTTCCCACTCATCCCCCACCAAGATGTGTGCTTTCGTTTGTTTGTTAGATTGTTTTCACTTTTCCTCCTGGTCTGTTTGTTTTTCCTATGTCCCGTATATTAGTGAAACTATTTGATTTTTGTATTTTTCTTTCTGACTTGTTTCTGCGAATATGATTTCTTCTAGGCACATTCATGCTATCCTAAATGCAGCCAATTTATCATTTTTAATTGATGAGTCATATTCTCCATTGTGTGTATGTACCACATCTTTTTCATCCACTCACCTGTTTTGGGACATGTGGGTTGTTTCCATGTCCTTGCAATTATAAATAGTGCTGCAATAAACATAATGAACAATAAACAGGTGTCCTTTTGTATAAGCATTGAGGTCTCCTTTGGGTAGATTCCCAGAGGAGCAATTGCTGGGTCAGATGGTAGGTAGTTCCATTTTCATTAGTTTGAGGGTCCTTCACACTGCTTTCCACAGTGGCTGGACCAGTAGGAAATTTAATTGTAAGAATACTGTTTTTGTGACTCGTTCAAATGTAAGATTGTAAACTATTTTGCTATCAGATTCCTTAGAAAGCAGCAAAATCGTTTTCTTTGATTTGCACTATAATGTCAAATGCAAAGCTATGCTGCTCTTTATATCACAAGGGCTTAGTGTGAGAATGTTTTCATTAAGGCAGAAAGCAATAAAGAAGGAAATCTGAAATAGTTTGGCCTGATTGTATTTCCACCCCTTTATCCTTCAGTAACCCTTTTAATTAAGAAAGAGCAGCCATTATGCAAAATCAAAGTGGAAAAACCAGGAAGCAGGAAATATTTTTAAAGCATTGGGCTGTTTTAAGATCGGTAAAGAAAATACGACAAAATAAACAACTTACTTTTACTATGACTACTAGAATAAAAAGGTAACTTTAAGTCAGTTTTATTCTGTTTAATAGATTTTTCTACTTCAAAATACTAATAATGTTGTAACCAAATAATTTTGTTTAAACTCTAATAATCTGAGATATGGAGGTGCATATACATGAAGATCTTGCTCAGTGCAGAGAGGGATACAAATCTAGATGATGGAGCCCATAGAATGATTTACTGATGGAAAGTATGCCGTAAATCTGCTTCTTCTGTTGGTGAGGAATGGTTCGATGATTTCTGGAACAATTTTAGCCTTCAGGATAAGACTGAAACTATGGCAATAATGAACTCTTGTGTACTATGATTTTTTTTTAAATAAGCAATTCAATTTGTAACCTTATTGATCTTGAGACCTCACATATATTTTATAAAAAAAGAAGTGAACCCTGAATTCTGCTGGGGGAAAAGTCTAATAAAATAGCATCTCTGTCCTCATAGCTTAAATCTAATGGAGGAAATTAAAAGGGTAGCAAATAATTTCAGTATATCAAGAGTAGAATCACAATAGTGTGAACACAGACCCAAAGGGTTACAGAAGAGACAGGACCCAGTTCTTTGGTGAACTGGGGAGAACTTGATAAAATGATTTGAACTGAATCTTGAAAGGATAAGAATGTGGCTCTGACAGTAATAGAAATAGGGTCATTCTGTCAAGGAGAAAACAGTGCTCAAGGAGAAAATCCTGAAAATTATGATTGTTGGGGTAAGTTCAAGTTGTTTTACATGGTAGGGGCACAAGAGGTATATAGAGAAATTATAGGAGATTGTATTATCAGAAACATTGTATGTCATACTGAAGATGGCATGTAATAACTTTTTTCATGAAAAATATATCTCCATAACAATAATCAAAGCAATGAACACATCCATTACTTCCAAAGGTTTATTTGGGCTCCTTTGTCATCCCTGTCACCTTCCAAAACATTGCTCTCACCTCCCAAAACAAAATCCAGGAAATCATTATCAAAAGTTCAGAAATAGCCAAAGGAAAGCTAATAAATTACCAAAGTTGTAATTGGTAAAAATGTGTTGTACACATGTCAAAAAGACAGTTTGCAATTTGTAAGCCAATTTGAAAATCAGAAGTAAAACTTAAACTGTTTCCCAAGTTTGATACGAAGTGACAACTAACAAGTCCCATATCATTTAAGAAAATTCTAATATGACCAAGCACTGTGAAGAATGAGCAGTTTTTACATTCTCGCTGTATGAGCTGTTCTGTGACTGTGCATCTTTGTGCCTCTTTCCTGTTTTTGTTTAGGTGCAAGCTGTCTTTTTGACATATGTACAATACATTTTTACAGTTTTACTTCTGATTTTCAGAGGCATAAACAAACAAACAAAAAAACAGGTTAAGTTAGTCCAGTAGAATGAGCTAAATTAAGTTCTCTTTGTATGACTAAACTGACATTCTCTGCTCAAGAAATTCTGAAACTTGTCTTTGTTTTTGATTTTGACTCCACTGAACCACTGATCTTTTTTATTTCACTATAAATTGACACTAGAATTTACATGAATGTAATCAAATATCATATACTCATTCTACCTGTCTTCTTTGGTTTAGTATCATTATTTTGAGATTCATCAGAGTGTGTATCAATGGCTTAGTCTCTTTTATTACTGGGTAGTATTCCATTTTATGGACATGTCACAGTTTGTTTACTTGTTTGATTATTGATAAGCATATGAGTTTGCTGTAGGTTTTGAGTATTACAAATAAAGCTGTTATGGAAATTCATGCCTAGGTCTTTGTAATGCGTACACTTTCTTTGCCGTAAGTAAATACCTAGGAATGGCTGGATCATATAATGCAGGCCATATTTAACTTTTTGGAAGATAATTTTAAAAATTGTTACAAATGCTACATAGGTCACAAGTCTCAATAAATTTATAGCTATTTAAACCATTTATAGCCATATAAAGTATTTTCTCTAAGATGAACTGAAACTAGAAATCAATATAATATAATGAAATCTGAAAAATTCAAATTTATGAAAATAAAACAACACTCTTAAGTAGTCAAAGACTCAAAGAAGAAAGTACAGATAATTTATAAAATAGATTGAGATTATTTGGAAAAAATAACAAAATGTATGTAATGCAGCAAAAAGCATTGATCACAGGGATAATTATAGCTATAAATGCCTACATTAAAATAAGATAAATCTCAAATCAGTCTACTAACATTACACCTTAAGGAACTAGGAAAAGAAGACAAAATAGGCCCACAGCTAACAGAAAGAAGGAAATAATTGCCCAAAAGTGCTGAAAAAGAGAGAACAAAAGAGGCAGCCTGCTCTTTGACCTTAAGCATACAGGATATATTATACACTTAAAATAATGGCATCGTCATAAGGAAATTTTATTGAAGGGTCAAAATAATAATAGATGTGTAGCTGCTAGGAACATAATAAAGTTGACATTTGTATGTCATTTATTATGAAAAAGACAGACTTTGGAGAATATAGATTTAACATAGCTTGACCTCAAACTTCTGCACATGGTGTTTCCATAGTACAGATGTTCACTGTGAGTTTGTAGCTTATTACATAATGTACCAATGGGGAAAACGCTCACTTCACCAGGGCATGGTCAGTGTTACTCACCATAAAGCTCTGTCAGAGCAAGTTCCTGAAATATGCCTTCTTTTTGCATTAAAAGATAGACTGGAGGTTTTAAAGGGGAAATTACAAGGTTGGATTCAATTATGCTTTTAAAAAGATAAGTGTAGAAATTAGTTGACTTTCAACTCTGAATGTAGGAACAGAATGTGTGAGCCACACAAAGTACTTTGAATCAGCATAAAAATGAAAAATCCTCCACATCAGTGGAATCTGGGAAAACTGACTAGAATCTAGTTTTATATGTAGATGTAAGGATTTATTATGGTTAAGTTTCTGGAAAAAAAGAGAGACAGTTTTCTTTTCTGGCTGATATACTAAAGAGGTTTAGTGATTATCCTAAGTAAGACTGCCAGGAAAACCACTGTGAACTGCTGTGCTCTAAGCTATAGATAAAGATAAAACATACAAACACATGAAGAAAGGAATTACCCAGTGAGTAAACAAGGAGTTACATAGCAAGTAAACAAAATCAGTTCTTTAAATTTTTCTGTTTATGTTCTCATTCATATAACAGACAAAGCCTAGTTCTGAACACGACAGACGTCTACCTCTGCCCTCCAATTGCATTCAAAACATGAACCACATTGAGATCTGATGTGTTATATTACTCCAGAGTGCTAGCTTGAGAGGAAGACACAAGCTGACTATCTCAGTGGCACAGAAAACTTAGGATTTCACATAGCCAGGTGACCAGGGCAGTAGATTTTGTAGCTATGGAAAATGATCTCAGTAGTTACCAAATACCCTAGATTGCAGTTGGTCCCATGCTGTCAAAAACTTATTAGCATTTAGTCTTGGATGGATAATCATCTTTTTCCCATGAGATGAAAAATAATTTGTAGTGTGAATTAAAAAAAAAAAAGAAAATCAAAATACCCCATTATAAAAATCAGGAAATTCAGAATGACACAGCTATATAATTTCAATATAATGAAATTATTTACTATAGAAATATAATTATAATATATAGAAATTAATTTGTAAAAATTAATATCAATACATGTAATATAAACTATATTATTGCTACATAATAGAAATCAACATATTAATAGTATCAATAACTATTAGCATATATAATAGAAATTATATATTATTCTATTAACTTCAGAATTAGTCTATCATAAGATTTAGAAATTACCACATTTATCTCTTTACTCATAACCACTTATTAAACTCTGCTAACATGTGAGGTGAAATTAATTGTCCAAATTAACTTCCCATGTAAGCAGAGAAGAATAGTGTGGTGATTTCTCAAAATGGTACAATGAGATCAGGTAATATGATCTGGCAATTTCTCTCCTGATGCACCTACCTCAGAAAAGCAAAAATATGAACCCAAAGGGAAATATGCACTCCTATGTTGATTGCTGTGCTATTTATAACAGTTAAACCACAGAGCAACCCAAGTGCACAGTGACAGATGAATGGAATGAGATGTGCTGTATATAGTCAGTGGAATACGATGCAACTATAAAAAGGTCAACTCTTGCCATTTACAACATAGATAGAACTAGAGAGGATTAAACTGAGCAAAATAAGCTGTAAGGAAAAAGACAAATACTGTAGAGTTCCAACAATGGCAATGGAGTCTCTGTTTTCCCAATACTTTTCTTTCTGTAAGTTTAATTATTATTTTATAGAAGTTACAAAAGACTTCAAAAAATGTTTTCCATTGACCTCTAAACCAAAATATAGTTTTCAGAAATTGATATGTATACTTAACTATTAAATTTTGTATTCCCAGTCACTCTTCCAGTATTTTATGAGTAGATATAGTTAGGGCCTAATAACTATTTGGTAACTTCTAATTTAAATTTAATATTAAGATACTAAATTTAAATAATGGAGAATATTCAAGGATAAATCCAATATATACTTGAAATAGTTAACAATGACACAATTCCTGGATAGTATTGTTAGGTGAATAATCAAAACTACCTGCTGTCAGGGATGAGGGGTTGCTGAAGAACCCTTAAATATGAGTCTGAGAGATTATTTCTGTTCATCCAGTTCTTCCTGTAAAGACTGCACTGCAGTGATTGGACTTGGCTCAGGCTGATTGGGTTTTCCACCTTGAGAGTCAGTCTTGATGTCCACGTAGTTTGTGAGGCCATTTTTCAAGTGAACCATTTGAAACCATGGGTTTCTGCATGTGTGATTAAAATAATTATATATAATAATGTGTGATTAAAATAATTTCTGAAAGGCAACTTCTTCCATCTTTTGTGATATGAATGCATATTTTAAACAATCCTGCAAGAGTTACCAAAAGCTTTTCTGCTAAAATAAAGGTAAAAATGAATTATCTTATCACATGCCAGAAAACAGAGATTTTCCTAAGACCAGCATACTTAGGATAGTTTTTTTCCTTTTCATCCTCCATCCCTCCCATACACTAAGATGACCTGGCAGAAAAAACTAATTGTCTTAATCACTGCTTCATTTTGTTCTCCTGGTTCTTGTTTACAGCCAATAATAAACACAAATATTGAAAGGCAAATTGTATTTTCTTATAATTACAATTAAGCTCTAAATAAGGTTCATAACATATGTTTCCATAATTTCTAAGCTATTCAAGCTCAGAAAAAACAAATCACTTCATTAACTTAAGCTCCTATAATCTCCAAGTTAGACTTAAGTGTAAGATAATTAAGAGAAAAGCACATTTGACTTTAAAATAGTTTGTTGTTGTTATGATTCATGAAAGAAATACTCACTTGACTTTAAAATAGTTTGTTGTTGTTATGATTCATGAAAGAAATACTCACTTCAGTGACACATGGTGTTACACACTTTTTGGCAATTCATATAAAAGCAAACTCTGGATCAATTAATAGTATTATTGTACAGGACTAAATACAGATGCCGGATCTCAAGAATGTTTGGCATGTATGTTCAATGCTACCACACTGAATGAAAAAACAAGTATAATAAGTCTTGTCTTGACTATATTGCTTTACAGAATATTAATACGCAGAATTTCCCATCCAAAATAAAATTTTCAGAAATGCTGAATTACATTTTAATGGAAACCTTTTTTTTTCTTTTACAAGAAATTGCAATGATTCTTCTTCATTGTCTGCCTATGGTATTTTTGCTACTATAAAACTACTAGAGCTTTCAGAGGACCAGGCATGGGAATTTATTATATTTCCTTTCAAAAAAGTTGGTGCATGTAGGTGATACATTCTGATTCTCAGTGAAGGAAACGGAAACTTGAAAAGGTGATGCAATTTGTTTGAGATGTGGAGTTAAGATATGTTCATGGAGTTAAGTCGAAAGTGAAAAAAACAGATGTTACCTTCTCTATTTGATGTTGATTACCATGAAAATGTATCTGCCTCATGGCTATTAACTTGTACAGCTAAGACTGAAAATATAAGCCTTTGAAGATGGTTTTCAAGCTTTGCATTTCAGATTTCAGTCTCCCTGGAGTTACCTCAGAAACCAGCTTGAACAGCAAAAGAAAGGCTGAGAAGATGGTTCTGAATTCCCACCTCTCCTTCAATCAGAAACCCTCCTTTATCTATTTAAATATCATAATACGCAATACAACTTTACTTGAAGAAAAGAGTCCGTGTAGCTTGAAAATAAATATTAAAATCATCTCCATGCAAACCACTTCCATGACAATTTTCAACAGAAAACACAACTATTTTAGGAAAATGGGGTCTTTATTTTTTTGAAACCTGAGAGAGTTCAAATCAACTAATATCTTGAAAATGTCGATACCAGATTCTAATTGTCAGTTGATCACATTTCGGCGGCCATTTTATTACTTGGAATTTTATGTATCTTTGAAAAGTAAGGCAAAGTGCTTTGCTGGATCCACAGACCAACACGTGGGCGTCTCTGCGAAGTTACAGCCTTGGCTGTGAAAAAGAACAAGGAGTGGTGTCACGGGCACCGAGAGGAGAACCAGATGCCTACGCAGAAACTACATATGATGAAGCTGTTCAAATAACACATCTTGGTTGTGGTGACTTTCTCTACGTGACTGGATGAATCAGCAAGGCTGTGCAGAAAGGCTAGATTTCCCCATGTGACCTGGCAAGGCCTTCTTAACTGGGATTTCAAAACATTTTAGAAGGAAGCTTTCTCCACTTTCCTCTGCTGACTCTAAAACATTAGTCCAAAAGATTGCATTTTGGAAAAGTGACCTCCACTGAGCAGGCATTTGAATGTTTCAGCCCCTTCAGTTTTCTGGAGGTTTGGTGACCCATCCTTAATATGCTAGGTAAGAAAAAAATGGTGATGTATTTTAAGGCAGATTTTTGCTTCACACAAAACTAAAATGATTAACTTTTGAACAAAGACCAAGTTGGACAAGAGCCTTTTTAATTTTGGAAATTTTTGTGGGAAGGTCTGGAAATAAAAAATGACAAGTGAATGATTTGGAAATTACTACAGTAATTATACAACTTTGAACTTACCATCATAAATTGTAGATACTTGTTAGAATGCATGCTACAGTTTCAACAAAGCAATACTAATGGGCATAATAAATCTTAAACTGGAGCACTCAAGTATTTAAAACAAGCACTAGACCAACCAAAGAAAATATTTTAAATGAGCAATGCTAAATGAATCAAGTCCTTTTCTGGTAGCACGGGTCTCCAGGATCGCATGGTCTGGAGCAAACCAGATGGTTTTTGCACGTGTTAAAATCCTGCTTGTGAGTAGTAGTAATGGTGCAAAAAGTAATTATGAGATAAAGTATTAGCATGGAATAGAGATTCTAGCACTCTTTGAATCAAGGCTAGAGTGTAGAAAACTAGTAGGCGATTTCTGCATGAATGGTAGTAAACAAAATAAAGGACTTCTATAACAACTGGGTCTTTATTACAAAATCATCCATGTAAACCCATTGATAGGAGCCAACATAAAAGTTTTTAATCTATTAAGCTGCAGATCACCTAGTATTGGAAAGTAATAAAACAAATCTATCACCTTTGTAAATTATATGTAGATTCTTGCACCAATGACCAAGAGTTAAATGCCTGGCATATAAAGTGTGACTACTTTTTCTTTTTTTCTTTAATTCTTGTAAATTCTTCAAAACTATTTGAACATGTCTGTGAAGATTTAGCTCATCTCTATTAACAGAAAACACAGACATTTTTCATTTTTCAAGGTTCTCAAAGGCTTATTACCATGGTACATTGTAACAACAAAATTATCAAAGCAAGAAACTGCTCAGTTTTAAAAACTGAGATTTTAGATTTTAGATTCTGTACATCGGATTGCCTTTTTCATTAGTTTTGGAGGAAATGAATTAAATAATATTATAATTATTATAATACATAGCAAAATCTCACTCATTAAATGCTTCAAAGACATCTGTTCCAAGGACAACATCTTATTTAATTCAGTGATATGCTCCCCATGTCATTTATGCTTTTTAAATAAAGTTTTTTAGTAACATAAAAAAAATAAAATGTGACTACTGATTCTTTCAGGAGGATATTTTCTTCTGTGAGTTCCATCCTTACAAAGGATATAGAGCGATTGTTCTGAGAATATTAAGGTGAAACAATAAAAACTAACTTTTGTTCAAGTTGTGGGCACCCATTTTGTAGACGTAAGCAAAGCAGAATTACCTAGTGTATTTACATTTCCCGTTTCTTTTATTGCCAGTATGATTGAATGACTATTTTAAAACATTTAAACCAATTCAGCTCTTTCCCTATCAAGCTATGTGCTTGTGATGAGAAATCTGGCATGAGTCACAGGGGAGACGGGAGGTTTACATAATTGACACTTAGATGCTCTCTTTTAAGTGTGTGTGGGGGGTGGTTGGATGTGGATCTTATGCATGGATGGAATTCATGATGCCGAATATTTGAAAAAAACAAGAGGAAATACCTTTGCTAACTCAATCATCTTCTGCTGACAGTAGCGTAGCCTTAGGGAAAAAGAATGCATTTATATGATTCCTTTCTCTATTAACCTTCAGACTGATTCAAATGTGGATTTTCCTCCTTAGCTGGACAGGGTGCAATGAGCCTGATTTCCCCTCTTTCTCTCTGGAGGACCTTGGCTGTTCCCATAGTTGATGAATCTATGCAAAACAGTTCTGCGGAATAGCAAGGAGCCATGCCAGAGCCTCCCACATTGGGTCTTATTTTCAAAAGCCAAAAAAGTAGAACAAATAGCCCATTTGTACTTTTACATTTTCCCTCAGGTGTGGAGGAAATGCTTTAGAGTCCAGCTCTGAAATTTTGATTCTATTTCTACATGCAGAAATAGTAATGCGCATTTTAATGCCAGGAGTGTGATCAGACTTTAGTTGTTTTCTCCCTTTGTCTATTGAGTCATAGTTTTTATTTCTTTCTCAAATTTTATTCATTTGTCAATCTTTTACATAACTATATAACTTGGGGGCTACAATCTCACACTGCCATATGGGAATATGCTTCAATCACCCTCCACCCAAATTCATGTGCCAATGGTTCCCCTTTCTCC
The DNA here is from genome assembly GCA_004024945.1 of Uropsilus gracilis. Classification (NCBI taxonomy): domain Eukaryota; kingdom Metazoa; phylum Chordata; class Mammalia; order Eulipotyphla; family Talpidae; genus Uropsilus; species Uropsilus gracilis. The sequence continues at coordinate 28,739 of PVHY01001462.1, forward strand.
TCTTAACTCCTCCACTCTTATATTTTGGTACCAGTATATTTTTCATGATTCTTAAAATTGTTTTTCTTTCAAGTAATTATTTAATAAGCCTTAGTTATTTTATTTTATTTTTTGAGACTAGGTCTCACTATTTTTGCCCATGGAACCACAGGCTCTCATTGCCCGGGGTACCACAGACTCAAGCAATCCCCAGTCTCAGCTTCCTGGGTAGCTGGGATTACAGGCACATGCCACCACGCCTAGCTGTATTTTTTTGGAACTAGGTTTCACTAAAGGTCCCAGGTGGGACTCAAACCGTGATCCCTAGCCCCAGGCGCTTCATAGGCTGAAGCTTACAGGCACGAGACACCGTGCCTGACTAGCATTAGTTATTTTAATAGAAAGCATTTAACACATTTCTCGGTAATTCCTAACATATATGTATTTTTTTTTTTGGTTTTAATGAGGTAATATTGGTTTATAATTTTCATATGACTTATAGGTATAAGATCACAGCCTTTAGGTGTGTTACTATACCATACCACCACCAAGACACTTTAAAGTCTACCACCACAGTTCATTGTGCCCCTGCACATCATTTTCCTCTTTCTTTCCCCTTTAGTAATATCAATTCTATAGTCAAAATTCTAGGATTTGTTTTTGGTTTGATATTAGATGACCCTTTGTTTTGTTTCTCTATAGTCCACATACAAGTCATACAACCCATTGTTTATCCTTTTCCCTCTTATTTTGCTTAGCTTAATCCTCTCCACTTCTATCTATGCTGTCATAAAAGTCCAGACTTTACCTTTGTTATAACTGAGTAGTATCCATTATGGGTATATACCACATTTTCCTAATCCATTCATGTGTCATTGGGCACTCCAGTTGTTTCTATAGCTTGGCTATTGGAAATACTACTCTAATGACCATAGGAGTGCGTATATCTCTTTTTATTAGTATTTTTGCACTCTGGAAAGATAACCAGTTGAGGAATTGTTGAATCATATAGTTGATCATTTTCACATCTTTAGAAATCTTCATACTGCTTTCCATAGGAGTGAAACCACCTATATACCCAACAACAATATAGAAACTTTCCTTTTTTCTGTACAGCTAATGCATCTCTGCACAGCTAGATATGGGCCTTGCTGGTTTGTTTCTTTTGGTTATTTGTATTGTACAACTAAGTTCAACAATTCAGTGTCTTTCATATTCTGTCTTGTTACACTTAGCATAAATCTCCTCAAGATCCTTCTATTTTGTCCTCAAAGGAACTATTTATTGTATTTTTGTGTAGTTGAGTAATATTCAGTTGAATATATATTCCACAATGTCTTAATCTTTTTCTGCCTTGGAAATGGAAAACAACAGAGACTCTTAGTTTTTAAATTTGTTAATGGTTACATACATATTTTACATCATTGTATACCTAAGGTTCTCTTTCCACCCTGTCACCCATGAAATGCCATCCCATTCTCCTGTGCCCCTCCCTTCCCCAAGCTCCCCTTCCTTTACTATATGTTTTAGTTCTGCTGTCAGTTTGTTAGTTTTAACTTTCTTTGTCTTTTGTTTATTTTCCCTATATTCCACATATAGGTGAGACTCTTATTTTTAAAAGTCTTAAGTTTTTAGACTCATAACAAAGTTAAGAAGAAGGTACAATTATTTCCCACAAACCTCCTGTCTTCACACATAAATAGGTGCTCCTGTTACCAAAATCTCCATTATCAACATTTGTGCCAAGCAGGGACCATATATAGAGACATCACAATAACCTAAAGTTCATAGTTGACACCACATACAAACTCTTGGTGTTTTTCCTCTATTGATATGGACAATGTCTAGCTATGGATATGGATATCTTAAAACAGCATGATATACAATGTTTTGCTACCCCCATTTTTCTGTGCTCCACTGATTCATCACTCACTCACTACCCCTCTTGACTCAATCATTATATGTCATAGAACTTTGAATGTTCTAGTTCTCAATAAATGTTAGATGAAATGATGAGTCCCTTAAAAGCCATATCAAAATACAGGGTAATTCAGCAAAGAGCCATTAGATTACTAAGCTAGTTTAGGTCTTCTTCAGACCAATAGGTCTGTATCTTTTTCCTTGAGACACATGACTGAGGAATAATGCTTTTGCTTTATTATGCCTATATCCCTTTTATCAAGCCACATGCATGGAAAGAGCTGGGAGAAGATGAAGTTATTATGAACACACTGGGATAGCCACTGGAGTATTGTCGGTTCACCTGATAAAAGTTCTCAGGCAAGTTGTGTTCAGTAAGTATTTGTTGTTGATTAATGACTTGTTGATTACAGAAAATGGATAAGGGTTCCAAATAAATTATTTAAACATGGTGTAGGTCTTAGTTCTAAGTCTTCACTACTTGAGAGATTAATTCTTGGTAGAATAACAAAGAAGTCATTGGTCTTTTGTGGGCATCAGATGATCGCACTAAGTGAGACAGATCTCTTAAAAAACACTTTCTGTTCAACACTGGTTTGCTCAGGAAAGGGCTTGTGAGGGCACCAGAGGAACATAGTCAAATCAGTTCTCTCATGATGTTTTACTGCCATCTGTAAGAGAGTCTTACCATGTATCATGTCTAGAAACCAAAATAATTTTATTAGAGAATAAAGATGCATGTGATTGTCCCCTCGTGAGTCAAATTAGCAACTGTTTTACTGAAGCTATTTCACTTTTTGTAAAGTGAAATCCAGGTGTGAGTATGACATGACACATGTTCTTTTCCTAAGCAAATCTGTCTGAATAACAATAAATATTATTATTGGAAGAAGTATCATTTAAAGTGTTTATCAATGAAAAGTTTAACTCATGGTTTAAAGTTTTAATTTTTGTACATTGTCATGTTTCATATTTTCCTTATTTTGGTATTAATTATTCATATTGAAAATTATTTAATACCTAGAATCCCCAAACTTTTGTTGTATGGAACTCTATTTTGCATGTTAAAAATTTCAAGAACTTCCACATAATGCAACTGTTGAAACTCTTATTACCCCTTGATTCGGAACTTAAATATGAATGAATTCAAGAGTGATTTCAATTTTGAGTGTTTTATTAATCATAATAGAAATTCATTGTATGTGTCACAGAGCTTGCATAAATGTACAGAATATATGTTGATTCATTCCATCCATTCATTCCATCGCCAGTGTCTAACTTTATTAGAAAATGCATTTGTGCACACTTTTGGCAGTAGCTTGCTGGCCTACTGGATTTTGTGGTCACACCTAAGGATCTACTAACATAGAGAATGAACTTCTTTAAACACCTAAGGATCTACTAGCATAGAGAATGAACCTCTTTAAGAAGTACCTCATCTGTGTTTCCGGAAGCTATTATACAGCGTTTTGAAGGAGAAACAAAGAAAATATTCTTTATGGATATGCCTCTGTGCAAAACATTGTGTGTCTTCACACTGGGGGCAGTATGTAGACCACTCTCTGTGTGGGCATCTGAGGCATCATTCTGGGGCTTCTCACCTCATTCATCACTGACAGTTTGCTGCCATTACAAAAAAGCCACATAAACCTCTGTCCATTTACATCAATCCAAGTAATTTTGGGCTCACTTCATATTTTGGTTAGGTTGATTGAAAACATTCTTTACAATTGCAATCTAAAGAAAAAGACACACACATACTGTTCTAGTCAGCAAGTAATAGTAATTAAATTTTACTTCATGAGCTTTGTGTATGATAAAAAATGCATATAATAAGAACATATTTATAATCTAAGCCACTTATTTTCACAGTTTAAGAACAGAGAGTATAAAGTACAAAGTATTCTTTGTATTTGACACTGACAAATAATGCATCAAAATAAAGTATTAAAATGGAGAATCTCACAAAAACATTTTGGAAATGTGTGCTATACAATAGCTGGAAACATGCATTTTGGGACATTAGTAACTCCAAATATTTAGTTCTTAAGAATAAGGACAAATAAGAAACATTGGCATTGCAGTTTCCATGTTTCAGAAGTTTTATATATTTATGAGTTTCTATAAATCAGAAAAAAATATAAGACAGAGTTTAAGAAATTGGAGTGTGATTTAGGGGAATAAGTAAAATGTAAACATTCAGAGAAACCCAAGAAATTTAAGAAATGCAGACTCTAATAGTTTCATTGTCTCAATAATCACTAGAGTAGAAGTTTTTTTTTTATTACACTATTAGCCTAAACATTGAGGACCAAACAGAACTAAATTTTTTAGTCTTTAAAATTAATCTTTCCTTACAATAAGAAATGTTCTTCCATCATAGCAAAATATGTCACTTTTGAAATTGTTTTGGTGAAGATATCTAACATCCATATAAAGTCTATTGGATTATGGCGAGTATATCAAACACATTTTCATGACCAATTACATTAAAAGGCTAACCAGGTTAATATAACTTTTTATAGGTTTAAAACTGTTATATATTACATAATAGGTTTATAAGACTTTCACACTTTATATATAGACTCCAAGGTATATTGTATTTTCATTTACTTTGCTACAGCTTAAGATATAAGGTATTAGTATCATGAGTATAACTCAGAATTATTCTGCAAAGTGTTATTTTCTAGTTTTCATCATTAGTTTTATATGCAAAATACATTAATTTTATATGCATTCTAATATTACATTAGGCTTGCCAGTGGTGGAAAGAATCTTGCTTTTTAGATATGATTTTAAAATATAACTAAATTAGAAATTGAATTACAAGGGAGTTTATACCTAAGTAAACAGTATGTTTAAAACTAGATTATTGAAATTTTCATTTGCAAACTCAACAACTATTTATTAAACTTCTACCAAAGTTCAAACATTTTATGGATGGAAACAGAACTAAGTCAAGTGCCTTCAGAGAGCGTAGGTCTAAGAGAAGCAGTAGATACCTCAACACAGAGTAGTGTCCTGTGAGGTACATCCTGATGTGTGTCTATGTGGCTGACACCATCATGACCGAGGTAGGTGGTTTTTACACTGAGAAGTTCCCCATGAATGCTCTGGGTTCCAGAAGGATCTAAGAGTCGTAGAAATTGCTCATGTCCATAAATATGATCAAATGTTTTTAAAACAGAAAGTGAACTACTGCTGGACCAGAATGAGGGAAGTGGATAGGGAGTCTTTCCAAAAGCACAGAGAATGCCAGTTAGCCACAGTGTTTGCCTGAATCATCAACATCCAGCATTTCTGGAAAGGGACCAAATCACTCACAGTAAATTAAGCACAAACATAACTGATTGAAGGGACAACATGAGCAGAAAACAACATACAAACATGGTCTCCTTCGTCCTTAAACCCTGGGAACCACTGGGAATCTTGCAGAGCTTTGGAATGTTATGGGTATAGAAACTTTAGTAACTGTTTTGTAGTGGAATTTGTCCCTTTTGGTCAACAGTGGGAGAGAGTGGATTCCTTTGTAAGATCATGGCATAAGCCATATTTCCTGGAATTAACCAGAAAATTACATTGTTATGGTTGAAGCATTTATAGATGGGTAGATTCCCACTTTTTCATCCTGGTTCTGGTATAACTCCCTACTCTATAGTTCCAATTTCCAAATGGTTCTTTATTTCATACATTGGTCTTGATATGAAATAAAATAAATGGTGTATACTTGTGAGCATCCTTATTCCCTATCGATGTATTTTCTGTAGCAGAAATGCTTTTAGAGACATGCCCTCCTAGAGTAGCTGCCTTGAGCAATGTTAGTTAAAGGGATCTTTGTGAGAGAAGTCACTAAAGATGTTTGGAAAGATGATGTGTTCTGGAATAAAGTCTGAGAAATGTTCTTGGAGTCCCCAAAGTGAGGAGAGCACTTCTACCATGGATTAAGCACCAAAGGGTGTTCAGATTCTATGCCACATGTGGGGTGGTGTCAGTGGTGAGAAATATTTCAAGGTTTCTGTTGCATGCTTAGAATGTTAGGAGGAAAATATAACTGTGAGAAAACGCAAGACCATCTCTCCAGGGGATTTAGTGTTAGTGTGATGTAAGGGTCTAATTACAAAGTTTACAATCCAAACACTACATTATACTGTCTCTCACTGTCCTCGATGTCTTTGAATAGCCCTGCTGTTTCTTCTATCAAATGAGATTATGACTCTTTTTATGACACTGCTATAATGTGTATGAATGGACTTGACTTATTTTGTGACACATTTTTTTCCTATAAGGTTTTTAACATGTGCCAACACTTACAGATAGAATGTAAGAATTATTTACCAACTTTTTTTGAGGAATAAGGAAGATTTAAACAATATTTAAGTTATACTATTTTTTGGGGATTGACTTCAAAGGACACATGGCTTTTCTTTTATACCTTGAACATTTGGCATTTATCTCTTGAGGTTGATCTTTCTTTGATTAAAGTATCTTTTTCAGGAAGAAAAAGTCACATTATGCAAAACAGACTCTAACTAATCTTGCTAGGGCTATTGCCTTTCACTCTTCTCATTAAGTCTTTTATTCCTATGCAAATCAAGCCAAGAAGAATTAATGAAGCCCCATCAGGGAAAGACCAAAGGATTCACCACCCATGGTGTCTGGCAGAGAAACTTCATTTTCTCCTGGGCAAACCATGCAACAAATGAGCCTACAGGATCATCTCTCCTGAGATGCTTTGAATTACTGTCAGGTTCAAACTGAATGTGGCTATCATTCTCTATTGCTTTTACAAATTCACCAAGGACAAGCTGTCAAACGTTGAGGAGAATATGGACTATGGGTTGCCAGCTTAAGTGTAAGATGTTAATATGAAAATCAGCAAATATTTTTTAGTATAAGTGTTCTTAATAGTTTATGTGCTATCCTGACTTCTAAAAACATATTGTTTACCTGAAGTTCAAATTTAAGCGGACTTTCTGGTTTTTATTTGGTAGCTGTAGCAAATGTAAATAGATAACGAGAAAATTCATAATGTATTTTTCTTGTAGCTGCAATTAAATGAAGATCTATCTGCTTTAATTTCTGGTTAGTTAGAGTGAATAAAAAAATTACAAGTTAAGGTTCCTTACAATGTATCACAATAATTCATACCTTTGACTGTGTGGACAGCTTTCTATCAAATCTAAACTGATACTGTTCCCATCTGATGACCTGTATAAGGCCGTGGTTAGTCCTCAGGTATGAATGAGTTCCAGTTCCAGCATCTCTCACCATTGTCTGGAATAAAATCAGCTACTGTCCTCTGAGTTGAAAGGATACCTTTTTCTTTATTATTCCCTAATCTCTTGAAGCATCCAGTCCCTACTTCCTACTCTTTATGATAGCCACATACAGTACCTTTTGTTCTAGCAGGTGTATAATACTGTATCTGATTACTTATCACAGGACGTTTGTTTTCAAGATGCTAAAAGAATGCCTGTTACGAACCTAGTTCCACTTCAGCATGGACTAAGAATTTTTAAACTCTCGGAAAGTTTTTTGTTTGTTTGTTTGTTTTGCTAGACCTGCTTTATTTTCTTGGAGATCCTATGCACTAGGCATATTCTCCCTCTTTGCCTGTACGAAGAGCCAAACTTACTTAGTTTATTGACTGAGAGTCCTGTATAACCTTGAACAAGAACTATTTACTTTAAACGATAGAGTTGTACTTAAATTCCATTGTGTGTAAGTGAAAACCAAACACTTTGTGGCATTATATTCTTGTCTTCATCACTGAATATCAGAACAACAGTGTGATAATAACAGAAACATTGCCTTGTGACAATGCAGTTTCCACATCCTAAGTACAGAATTTCAGTAATAGAAATACCTTTACAAATACAAAATCAACGCTTAAAATAGTGTATGAATGAGACAATTCAATCATCTGTCACTGCGTCAAAATGCAAGGCCTGATTAGAGACTGCATATTAGTAATCAGATAATATCCACACCGTATACCTGATCATCATGAGGATGTTATAGACACCTTTCCATACACAATAAAATTGTGTTACATACACAATAAAATGTATGGTTTTATTGGATTTTTCAAAAATAGAAAACTATATTCTACTTACTTTTATAAAGTTGATGACTATAAATCCTTTTGAATTATAAAGGTTAATAAAATAGAATTGATTCCACTTTACTAAGTCAGGCATACTGCTTTTTAGAGCACTTTCTTAGCTATCCTCTGACACAATATTAACACCAATGTCACAATTGCTTTGAAAATAATTTTTTACTAGTCAAGGTAAACTCTTTTAATAAAAAGTATATTAATCATAAAATTTTTACATAGGAAAATTATAGATGGGGCATATGTGCATGTTAAAGTCTGTCATGCTTAATTTTTTTCTTTTTTTTTTTTTTGAGTTTTTTTGATTCTCTGCTAGTCCATATAACTGTGTAATTTGGAGAGCAACAGCTTCATACATTCATATGTGAACATACCCCATGCAGTATTGTCAACATTCAAGTTCCCATTGTACTCCTGATTCATTGTTGTTACCCTGAATTTTAAAATAATTACACTTAATGTTGCTTATTTTTTTCTTTTGGTTTTGCTACATAAGTGCAGATCCTCACAAAAAATAATACCAAGATCTGTATATATTTACCCCATCTTTGATTTTATAGAGTTGGGAAACTAGTTTAATGGTTGTAATCACTTCACTAACTTTTGATAGTGTCAGACATTTAAGAAATTTTGCTGTTCTGCTGGGTGTAAAATGATAACTCAACTGAATTCCTGAGTACTAATGAGTAAACATTGCTTCCTGTTTCTTCCTTTTCTGAGTTATGTTTTTTTACAAAGTGGCTACTCATGTCTTTCCCCATCCCTACTTCATATTTATTTTTTAAAAAATCAATTATGGGAAAGCTTTATGTATTTTAGGTACTAATCCTTTGGCAAATAAAGATATTGTGAATGTTCTACCAGTCTGTGACTTGTCTCTCAACTCTTTATACAGTATATACAAGGAAATAATCATCTCATAATATATTTGATAATAAAGTTCTTAGTTTTAAATTGCTGAATTTACAAATATTTTTCTTTTTAGTATGTGCTTGATGTGATACAAGGAATTTAGTATGTGCTTGATGTGATACAAGGAATTCTTCCTTGTATCAAGGTTACAAAGATATTAACTAACACTGTCTCTAAAAGTGGTAAAGATGCTTTTGTTTCACATTTGTTTATCATCCATCTGGAATATTTTTTATTTGTGGCATAAATTAGAAATTTTATTTTATTCTTGTGAACATATGGTTAGCAAGTTGGACACATTTAATATGTTGAGTTATTTTTTTCCTAGGACTTGCCATTCAATTCTAGTCATATACGAAGCTCCCATATTTGCATGAGCCCATTGAGGTTTTGGAAACAATTTCCTTGTTTATCTATCTTTGTGCCACACTACACTTATTCAATTACAGTCACTTTATTGTAAGCTACGATATCTACTCTTGTGGGAAGACTTAACTATGCTTGCTTTTTCTCCTTTATGTACATTTCACTTGGGAATAATTGGAAAATTAAATATCTTGATTACTTGAGAAAATTGATTACTTCAAATATTGAGTCTTCCTGCTTATATAGTATCTGTCAAAGTGACTCTTTGAGATGTATTAAAACTTAAAATTTTATAACTTTCTCCATAATAGTTTATACATATGTGTATGTATATAACAATGTATAACTTAGTTTAATTCATATATACATTACCTCGCTAAAACCATTATTATAAATATGCATAACAAGTAAATATATGATATTAACATAAATATCTTCTTTAAAATTAAATTCTGTTTTGTTTTTATTGTATAAAAAGGAACATTCTTTGACAAAACAGTTTAAAAATGGCTACTCTTGCTAGTATAAAAATATAAATAAATAAAAATAAAAATATATAAAAATGACTACTCTTGCTGGTATATCCATAATAAGAATTTCTTGTAGATAATCATATTATATGTGAATAATGACAGCATACTACTTACTTTTTAGGTTTTGGTATTTTATTTATATTTTCCCCACCTTTATTGTATAGTGAGAGCTTACAATTTAGTGTGGCATAAAAGTGATCATAGTATGAAATCATGTTTTGGTCTTGACTTTAGAGAAAATATATATTTTGTACTTCAATACTAACCAAATTTTCTAAAGCTTAAAAAATTATTTATAATTTTGAAGGTAGCCAAGAGATTTTAGTTTGTTTAGTTTTACGTTTTAAATCATCAATATTGAATTTTACTAATGTTATTTTAAATTTATATGAGGAACATGTTTTTCTTTTATTCTGTTAAAATGTTAAATTAATGTCAAATCATTTTCTAATATATTAATATTGCTTTTCAAAGATAAATCCATTGCTCATAACAGACTATTTCTATATATTACTCACTTCAAAGCTAAATTTTGTTTTTATATATCTATCTGTTCATAACTGAGTGTTTTATAGTTTACTTTAACTTCTTTTTCTGATTTTCTTGAGTCAAAGTGATTACTTAAGAAATTACTGATTACTTGCAAAACACTGATTACATGCAAAGCAAAGAGATTACTTGCAAACCTTGAATTAGGGAGACTTCTCATATCTTTTGGTCTCTGAAGAGTTGTTAGAAATAGGAATTTTCTCTTCCTTAAATATTTGATAAAAGTCATGCTTAAAATTGCTAGGGTTTTTTTTTAAGGCAAAAATTTTAAATGACTGATTAATTTTCTAGTATAATAGATAAGGATCTCTAGTCTTTTCGATATTAACTTTTATCAAGCCCTATTTTCCTAAAAATTACTATTAATTTGTTTTTAAACTTATAGGCATAGTAGTCTCATCTTTTTAATCTGTGCTTCAACTAAATATTTTTTCAGTACCTAATTTTGCTTATATCTTCCAGAATATATTTATTCATTTATTTATTTATACAATTATGCATCTTTCTATTTAGAAGTTCTATACATTATTTCTATTATCTTGCTCAAAAATTAAAAAATATTTTAATAAAATATTCACTTAATCCATTTTTAAATTTCCTTTAAGTAAGTCTAAAAATTGAGAATATATCCTAAGGCTCTTTCTCCCATTTTAAACATTATTCTTTACTATTTATTTAAGTTTTATTTTTTTTTTAATCCCAGAGCTTAAACAATGACATTGTACAAACTCTGATTAGCTCACTCTCAAATTTAGGATTTTATTTGTTGACATTCTTAATTTGAACCTCAGACTTCTGTTTTGAAAACAGTTTTGTTTTTCTTGAAGCTATTAGATATTCCTTTCAAGAGTGTTGATAGATAGTAAATTCCCTTAATTTTAGTAAAAATATTTTATGTATCATTTCATGTAACTCTGGGCTTGCAGATAATTCTCTTAAGACTTTAAAGGTCTATCATGCTGTTGTCTATATATTTTATAGTTTTCTTTCTAGACGTATACCTAGCTTTTATTTCTTCCTAAATTTTCTTTTTTTTTCCTTCTGTCTTACATTAGTGTAATTTGCTTGAATGCAGGTTTCCTTATATATATCTTGCTTGCATCGCATTAAATTGCCTTGTTTTTATATTGTCCAATTATAGAAATTTTAGGGAAATTACCTGTTCCAATATTCTTACCACATTTTCTTATTTTCTCACACTAGAATTCCAGCTATATGGTTCAACTTCTTACTTCATGTTACAAGTTTCTTACCTTACTGCTAATTTCTTTTTATCTCTTTTAGCTCTCTCTTCTACAAACTGGAAATTTTCTTATACATCTTCCAAAGCATTACATCTCTCTTCAGCTGTGTCATATCTTTTATTTAGCCCATCCAAAGAGTTCCCTATATAATTATATACTTCATTTATAGAGATTTTGTTGTTTGTTATTGTTTTTTTCCCCAGACAAATTCTTGAATTTTTGGAATAGTCTGTTAGTCTGTTACTATATTCCTTACTATTATTTCCCAAATGCATTGCACATATGTGTTAGAAGTAAATAAATCCATAGTTATTCTGTATTTTATAATTTTTGAATTAAGACCTCATACTTGCAATACTTTATAGGGGTACTTTTTGTGGCCCTGTTTTGACATGTATTCACCAACAGAAGATAAATGTTTGCTTCTGCCAGGTGGCTAAAGGCACTAACAACCCGAGATCACTTTAAACTAAATTTTCATCTTGAGGTTTTCAGACCACACAAATAGAATGAAATCTGGCCCAGAATCTGAGTATTGCCTTGCTTGTGGTTTACAAATTTTCAGGAAAGTTTTATTTTTGCCCTCCTTCCATCTGTGGCCAAATTTTTTAGTTTTTCCTTTTGGTGACGTACTTTTTCTAGGTCATTCTTTACTCAAGATGCTAACTTTTTAAGGTTCTGGCATCATGAGAACTTATATAATTATACTTCTCACTGGATTGGTCCTTAGGCTTTATCACCTACAGCTCAGTCACTTGGTCCACTGAAAGAAAGCTTTGGGCCACTAGAGCATGGCACATGCCTCCCTGGGTAGCTGTTCTATCTAATGTGACAGGCCTCTGGGTTTTTTGCTTGCTTGTACTTTTTTGGCTTCCATGAATCTGCTTTCTTTATTTCTTGCCAGGATAGTTAAGCATTCAGGAACTTTTTTTTTTTTAAATTTTACCCTGCATTTTTAGGATTTTTGTGTGAGGAAAGAATTTTTTGGGGATGTCTAATCTACATAATATCAGAAAAGAAATTCCAGAAACAATTCATGCAAATAATTTAATAAGGCTCTATTTCTCCTTAAAGATACCTACAGGCAATTTTATATTATAATTTCAGGAGATAAGGAAAAAAGTTTACTAAATCAGGTTTTCACCTGTGCTATGTTGCTTAAAGCATAATTTTGAAGTATCATTCTTTCATGTCTAAAGTTTATTTTATAGTAAATATTTTTGCTTATGTTCCAATATGAATTTGTTTCAGCAGAACTATATCCAGGATGCAAAATGAAACCTATATGTTCTCGTTCCCATATTATTTAACTATATTATAAAAATATTATTATCATGAACATAAACTCATTTTTCCATCTGCTCTTGAGAATTTTTATCAGTCTGTGGATCGATCTATCAGTGGATGCTGAGACTTTTGGCTGAGGTAATTGTGGCAATTATTGTTTAACCCTTGTTCAACTTAGCTTTCAGATCACTCTGAAGACATTTCCCCCAAATTTCTAAGGAGAAAAAAATTCACTACATCTTATTGTATATTATAATGTCCACTGTAACTTAACTTGGAGGTTTCTTTTAGAGAGAAATTATGGATCCCAGTCTATACATATATTATAATTGTAAATAGAACTCTAGACAGTGAACAATAATTGACTGTGTTCCATAGAAGGAAATTATCTCTAGCCAAAAATAATGAAGATCATTAAAATGAAAATTAAGTGTTTTCCAGCATTTAAGGCAAAGAGTAGACCAGTACTCAAAGGGTTTAATAGTAAAGAACACACTTTTTCTGCTGACTTTCATTCTTCCCATCTATAATAAGAAAACTGTTTTGCTACTTGCGCTGGTGGGGTCTAATTAAGCACTCTTTGCTGTTACTTTTACCTTTAACTTAAAGGCATTTTTTATAAGATCTTTTTATTTCATCAAAACACTACTTAAACATTAATTATAAATATATTTTAACCTTTCAAAGATGAAAATGAATGGATTGTGATGTTTGACTTTCAGGACTTTGAATGGACAGTTTATATAAACATGTCTCATAATCAAAATAGCTCCTTAAGGAATTTTGTTTTTTAATCTACAGTAAATAATGTATTGTCCTTGTAACTTTTTAGTGTCTGTGAAAACACAGATAAAACATGGTTTTTGAAATTTGTTTTCTGAGAGACTACAAAGGATTATTTTTCCATGATGGACATTGATGTTGTTTTCAGCATTCTACTTTGAACAAACCAATGTAATGGACATTTTATACTTATTGTGAACAGGGAGAAGCTTTTCCACAGTGTACTCAGGAAATTTTTGAGTCAATGATAGTCACAAATTAATATAAAGATTTTCAAATTATTTTCTTAATTTTTTATAATGCCACCAGTAGGTTATGAAACTCATATCCTCAAGGTCACTCAAGTTCTTTATGTGTTGCATAGGATTAGCTCTCTGTAACTAATATTGTATCAGAGAGAAGTGTTTATTCTGTGTGCTTTTTTCATCTTCTATATGGTTGTTGTTCAGAGCACTATTACTGGTGTGTTGAACTTTGTAGTTAGTGCATACTTTGTGTCTATTTTGTCCTTTAGCACATTCTTTCCTAGTAGCTAAATGTAAATTTTGTTCTGGTAGCACCTGTAGTTGATTTCTAATATAATGCTTAGATTAAGATGGTACTCTAAACCTAAGGTTACTTTTTTTGAAAAGACACTAACATTTTATTTGATTATCTAGAATTCTCAAAATCCTATCTGACTTCTACTTCAGTATATCATTAAGGAACTCAATAACCTGGTTTTCACACTTGATATGCTATATTGTATACATTTTCTTGGTTCTGCATTTAAGCTTCTAAGGAGGTCCCTTCTGTCCTGTGGAGTGGGGGGGGGGGCTATGGTGTAGAAGGAAAGTCCAGAAAAGTTGAACAATTTAAAATACAAGGACAACTTCATTTTGACAACAAATAGCTCCATTACTATGTGCATTCTACATATTACAAGCATAAACTATATATGGAATTAATGTCAACCAATCCAGGAGATAGAATTATTCTCTTCTAGTCCTAGATTATTTGATACAGATCTTATTTTTCTCATCGTGAAATACAGGATTTTGCTAAATGAATGTTTAATTTCCCTTTGCTTCCCAAGCACTTCTGCAATTAAATCCAATAAACGTTAATAAAGGACAATAGGACCTCAGAATTATGAGTGTCATGTAATATAGGGCAAGAAGGCTGTAACATTCTGAAAAGAACTTCAGTTAAGTAGAGTCATTGGTAGTAGCACTTTTGAGCCATAGAAACTGCTTAACAAGCAATGGCAACTCAAAACTTTCATTCAAAGCCCTGAATTCATTGTAGCTGTTCACTGAACAAAGAGGTGTCTAAGAAATAAATTCACGAAACTCAACTCTTGTTTTCTAGGTGTTAATAAACAAGTTCGATTTATAAATCTATCTCTACTATTTCAGGAATAGGTGGAGGGAAAAATTCTGCTAATCTCATAAATAGGATCATCATCACAAGATGAATTATAGAAACAACAGTGATAATGTAAATGGTTAATTATTAGCATTTCCAAATTAAAAAATATATTTAACGATTTTGTGATTTATTTTAAAACCTGCTTACCATTTTTACACAGATTATTGTATAATTATTTTAAGAGTAGGAGGATGTAAGAAAATGTAATGACCCTCTTAATAAACATGTTCTAGATAATTTACGAAAACACTTTTCACCAAAAAGTGAAGAATGCTAACTCAAGGACCATTAGTGTTTCACATCTTCAAGAATTTTAAATTCTTATATTTTTTGAATTTTTTATTTGCAAATGAACATAAAGATATGGTATCCAAACTAAACAGAACATACTATCAAGACATAATTAGGAGATAGAGGGAGCATATTACTAAGAATTCACCCAGTAATGACTTGAATATTAATATGAAGCTATGTGGCCTGTATATGCTCTTTCACTTCTCTGGGTAGCCTTGACTATCAAAGCTGGAATTGGATCAAAAACATTCCTCAAATCTTTTCCCACTTCTGAACTACATAACCTGGTGCATATAATGCAAAAATGGGGAGAAAATAGAGTTCAGAGACAAAGACTGTGGGTTCAAGTCTCTAGTCTTGCAGTTTATTCTGACAGTAAATGTCATTAGACAGCATCTATGAATATAAAATTACAACTTCAAATTGGGTTCTTTTCACATCCTTTCTGTTTTATTTTGAGTATGAATATTTGGAAGGGCATGTCAGGGTACATAGTGCATTATGGTGAGTCAATAGAGGGAGCTCTCACATTGCCTTTTTCTGTGTTCCACAAATAATAGAATTTACATTACCTTAATTGCCAAGATTGAGTTGGATTATTTAATTAGAATCAGGTATTTATAAGCCAGAGGAATCTCATTACCCACAACAACAAAATTAAGGTAGGCCATCTACTCAGCTGTGCCCATTGGGCTCTGCGAGCTTTTTAATCATTCATCAAAGCCTGGGTTTGTTAATCTGGGTAAGCCATTTCAGAGGTTGTTTTGTTTTCTGTTTGTCTTCTGGACTCAACTCCAGATGAAGTTATGGTCTATGATTTGTATTCCAACCAATAAGAATTAAAAAGAGCAGGAAAGGTTTATGGAGATTTAGAGGCAAGAAACCATTTTGTTTGGTCTGAGTTTCTCTAGGTTGAAATTGCTGTACACAGAATGTGACACATGGGCTTAAATTATTATTATTCAATTATATGTTTTAGGGGTTAGGATTTTATTCTTTATTGTTTGCTTTTTCTTAGTGTCGTGCATATAATTTACTGCCCTAGCTCACCGAATATAAAAGCAGTTCATCATTGAATCTTTAGGAAGTTTGCTTTCTTTAATTGAAACCGATTTTTTTAATGTTAATGAGAATATGAAACATGGGATGTGAACTGTTACCTTTCAAATGAAACTCATACATTAACGTTCAGGTAAAATGAAAATGAGACAACACCGTTTTAATAGATATTTCTTCAATAAAGTTGCGGTTTATTTTTAGGATAGAATTTTATTGCTTGCTGTGATTTATACCTCCTTTATCTAAAGGTTCGTGGTGGCCAACAAATAACGGCTCATATTTTTAGGCCATTTTCCCCTGAAAACATAACTACATTTTAAAATATGGAAAAGTAATTTATAAGGGAAATGAAAAAAGCTTACATGGAAGATTACATAAAATACATCTGTCTTTTCAAGCTATTGAGGTATATAAACAACTCGTTAAAACCTTAAAATGCCAAGAGGAAGGACAAAAGATTCTTTTATTGCAATGAACTTTTGAAAATATGTCATTTTTTTTAAAGAGTAAGATTTTACTCCTTACTCTAAATAAAGACCTTGATTAAAAGTGTGCGCATGTATTTTTTAATTCTACCATGTAAAGAGCTTTCTTCAAAGGACTCAGTGATAGAGCACAAGCATAGGAAAAATAAACATGTTTGGCAGCCAAGAAGCTTTTTTTCAATGAAAGTAGAGCCTTTTGTTTTTCCCTGCAAAGGTTTTTCTTTTTGTGTCAAATGAAATTTTAAGATCACCTATGAGTTTGGAACCGAATCCTTTACTGCCAAATCTGATTCCAATCCTTAAGATCTGTTTTTGTAATACTGCCAGCACTGCACTAACTTTAAATAGGTAGCCAGACATATTGGCAAAAAAATATACGTGGTTAATCAAATAAAACTATGTAGCAGTTTGGGAACAATCAATCAACTTTCAGAATCTTTTAAGTATGAAGCTGCTGTGAAGACATCATGACTTGCAATGAAATACTGCAATCAAATTGCACAAGCAGCTGCTTTTGAATTCATCTCCTTCTTTGTTTTTAAGTTTTCATAGACCTGCTTCTTAACTATGAATTTTATAAGCTTTTGAAAGAAAAAACCTGGCAGGCCTACTACTTCAACCAACAAAGAAATGAGAACTGGTAATAGAGTTGGAAGCCGAATCCACTGTAAGAACTGCCAACTTGAACTTATCTAGTTAACTTACTGTGTGATTTGCACTTGAAATGCCTATGAGGACTGACATTGTTTTACTGAAAAGGGGCATATGTGTGAAGACACTTAAACATGTTTCTGTTATAACTTGATCATAATTATTTTCAAATAAATAACATTACCTCAAAACAAATCTTGATACCAGACATTCACAAGTTTTTTATAGACTTCATTTCTTTGCATTTCTAAGATGTGACAAAATTATTGCTGCCCTTTGAAACATGCCAACATCAAATGTACAAAAACGCCTCTTATTTTCAAACTTTTTTGGTTGAATTAGGAAGCAAAATTACATGTCTATCAATTATTTATGAAAAAGTTCTAGTTCCTGTAATGAATTATTTGAGAAAGCTTTATTACTTTTGTTATGTATTCTTGCTGGAATCGTAAATACAATCAATTTGAATTTTACCTTGACATACTAATGATCAATTTGTCTCTAACAAGCCAAAATTCTGGAAATGCGTAAATATTAAAACTAAATTTTTAACACTTAAAAATTTTACCCCTTCTTTTCAATGTTTAAGGTCAACTTTGCTGAATCTCAATAGTGGCTAATATTACTTCCTAACATTGTATATGCCTGTGTATGTTTTTCTTTGTGGTAGGCTCTCATTTTACTAAGCAGTTTAATATATTTTTCTCAGACGTCATATCAATACCACAAGATTTCATCACAGATGAAACCTTAAAGGTTATTTAAGTGGAGTTGAATATATATTTGTAAAATTCATTGTTTGCAGTGGTAAAGTTTATTTTTTGAGCAGTGTTCATAAAGATATTGCAATGTCAGATATAATGTTGAATTCAGAACTGAAGAAAATTTTCGCTAAACTAGCTGATTGTTAGTTTAAATATAAACTTACCAGTACATTGTTCTCTTTAATAGAATTATCACTTAAGGAGAGCAAAGAGGTTAGCATAAATAAAGGTGAGACAAAGCAAGACAAGACCACCCATTCTTCATACTGCCCTGTTTGTCCTTGGCAGCCTAACTCCAGCCTGATGTCTGAAGCCCAGGAGATAGCCCTCTTACTAGACCTTACCATATTCCCATCTCCCTTCTATCCAACCATTTAGGTGGCCTTCCATCTGCCACCTAAGTCAGATAATCTTTTTCTGACTCTCATCTTTATTTCCCTAGTGTTTTATAAAATGCTTCCTTTTTACAAGGACAAAGACTGAAGTAATTCACAATTCAACTATACTTACCCCTAAAGGCCTAAATATTCACCAGGGCAGACTTCAAAGCAGTTTTGGTTGGCTTGGCTAAAGAATGGCAAAGGATGGAGAGCTATGAGAGCTGAGGAGGGATTGACAACTCTGTTATGGTAGGATTTTTCAATGGAGGCTCTGACAGGAGTCAGTAACTGAGTCACGAGGGCCTGACTGAAGTGGTAGTTAGCTCCCATCACCTTCACTACCAGGAAGGGTAGGTGGGTGTAGCCAGAGTTTCACTTTCTTCAATTAACTGAAAAATTTATTTTTTATTTAAAATATATGTTTTTAAATTATTTCTCAATATATTTTATTGAGGTATAATGACTATGTAACATATTATCACTCTTTCTTCAAATACTCCTTGAGCCAAGAAAATATATGAATACACTTTAGATGGCATGTAGACCATCCACGGAGCTTCTAAGTAGGAAGAAAATGTCATATCCATCTTCCTTGAGTTAAAGTAGCAGCAAAAATAATCAAAATCCTCCTACCAAATTGCAAAAGTAAATGTTATGTGTGCATTGTACTTATATTGGTTTATATTTAAATTTCTACTCAGTCTAACATAGAAACTGATACTTTACCTTTTTATTTAAATGAACACATATGTTTACATTTATGTTTATATTTACATGGACAGACCTGGCAAATCAGGGCTGAGAATTCAGGTCACAGCAGACCTGCCTGGCAACAAGACCAGCACAGTTGTAAAAAGGCAACCTTATTACTTGGGTTTAAATCCAAGTTTTCAGGCAGCTTGTTTTTCTGACCTTTAAAACCACCTCTCAATCTCTGATAAACACAGAACTAAGCTGAAAAGAAAAGGTATTTACAACACCACCTTTGGATAACTTTAAAGCTGCTCAAGTATTTTTGCAGTGACTGGAGGGGATGGAATGCTGGGAAAATAACAGCACTGGAAACAAAGCTGACTGGTTTTATCTCAACGTTTTATATCCAACTGAAGCACACTTCACCTGTGAATAGTGATTATTAAGTTTCTTTCAAGGGACGGGGCCTGGAATTCGTGAATGCTGCAGGTGTGAACCCCGACAAGCCCTTTTTTTCTGAGTGAAAGAACGTTAATCATTATTCATGGGTGAGATAGTCCATTTATTCCACAGCAGAGAAAGAATTCCTTTTTTATCTTCTTAAAACATGAGACCTTCAATTTTATAAGCTCCACAACAATAAAAGATTCCCTCTTAGAATTATGTTTACTAGGCCTGTTTCTCACTGTGTGTGTGTGTGTGTGTGTGTTTCTAACACTCAAACTTCTATAAGTTATTAAAATGTTAAGAATCTAGGGTTGAGTAATGATTAATTAATACATTAGTCATTCAAAAAATTTCAATAGGTTATTCTATAGCAATATTTGCATCTGTAAAGTCAAAATGTCCCATCAATAGGAGATTCAAAGGAGTGGATTGGACTTTGTATCAAATGTTGCTTGAAATAAGGGAGGCATTGTCTTCAGCTTAGCCTTCTTTTGATTGTTTACATATTTTAATAAGTTTTTGTGAAGAACATTGTGTACCTCATGGAGTGAACCATATTTGAAAGACATATACTTCTTAGGTATGGTTAGTTGATTCTTGTTTTGTTTTTCAAGCAATAGCATACATATGGTATAAATACTTAAGTTTCAGTGGGCATCAAATTGATACTGAAGACAAATCAGGCATTTAATGGTTTCAAATTATTTTTAAATTTTCTTCTGTACTTTCTTGAAACTAGGCCAGATTTAAAAAAAACTTTATTATCTAACAAGATGTTTAGAATATATACTGAATAAAGATGAATCCTTTGCTACTGAGGTACTGATTGTAATAATGACATACTAGGGAATTTGACATGTTGATCAGCCAATCATTGGGCAAATTTATAAAAGATATTAGAAGAAAAACTGTAAAGATTAATTTGAAAAAGTAACAACTGGCTGCTTTATTCAAGCTAGCCTGGTTATCTATGTACAAAGTAAAGACCTAAAATACGTATGGACTCCATATCTAGCTCACATTAATTCTTGATTCTTAAAGCAAAAAAAAAAAAAAAAACAAAAAAACAAACTTGCAATCTTAAATTTTTTTAGATGGAAAATAGTGAGGTTATAGTTATAGTTCATGTTCATCCTGAAAGAGTTAGAGATTTGTCTTGTAGTTCAGTCTATCTTTTAGAACTAGACCACAGGTCCATTCATTCTCGCACAAGTTCTACTGTGTGTGAGAGAGACATTCTCACACTATAAAGAAGGTTGGGTATGTTAATCATCTGGGTGAAGAATTATAAGGTAGTTTTTGACTATGCTAGAATATTAGGATCTAAAGCCAGAGACATCTCATAATAATAAACCATGGTTCGGTCATTTCACAAATTATTTATATTGTCTAAAAAGAGTATGTCCATGAAAATTTACAGAGAATTGCACCAGCTTCTCCAAAGGCAAAGTTAAATCAGAGATTGCAAACCTACCTATTCATAGGCTGTGCTATAAACATAATATTTGAAAGAGTTGTTTTAGTTGACCTCTGACTTTCCATATCCAACTCTCTTACTGCCATTATTAGACTATGATGGTTGCTTTCCTAGCTGCATGGTGCAGCTTCTTCATTCCATCACTGGTGACTTGAAATATGTTTACTGCCTCTCTCTTGCTTGCTTTCCTTGGCTCTGTGAACTGAATCTATTTTTAGGTCCTGCCTATTCTTCAGACTTCCTCAGTCTTGGCCCAAGAGCAAACAGACCACTGTCCAGATTGGAGAGCTTTCAGAGCTTCTCAACAGTATCTGAGATAAACTTTCCCACTCACAGAGAAATTCACTTCCCACTAAAAAGCAATTCTAGAGGGAAGGATGGACTTCATTGTGATGTCTTTCCAACCTTCAGTGAATTCCAGCACAAATGAACTAGATTGTTAAATGTAAACACTTGGTTGGTGTTTCTACAGGATCATAGGAGGAACAGGGCAGAACAGCTTTCCCAACAACTTTCTTAAAGTGAAGTAGAAATTGCTCTCAAATGCTAGTTATAAACGTGTAATCTGAACTCCAGTCACTCCACAGGGCTGCAGAAGAATTTACGATGTGCTAAATATTTCCTTTGTTCTTCCCAGTGGTAGCCTGCTGTAGCAATTAGAAAGCAACTGGCTCCACATGTAAACTGCTAGAGTTTTTTTAAGAATTGTTGATAACTGTTCAACAGTTTCAGTGAACAGGATTTTCTTATTCTAAATAATTCTGATTTTTTAATTTCCTTTCAAGGTCATATTTTCTGAAATATTTTCTAAAGAGTTCTTCCTTCTTCCCTGGTGTCTTTCCATTGCCCCTTTATAAGGAGGGAGAAGAGGTCAAGATCATTACTATAAACCAATGGAAACCCAGGTTTTCAGATCTTAACATTGCAATCCATTTACAGCTATATAAAGGTCCTTTGTGTTGCTATCAAAAACACCTCTGACCTCCTCTTTCTCGTTTTCATAGAAAGTGACAGGCCAGTCCCATCCTTCATAAAAAGGCCAAAAAAATCTGCCAATACCATCCTTCTTCAGAAGCCAGACACCATTAATCATCAGCAGGAGGCAGTATGGCTTCAATTAGCTACATAGTCTACATAAATTCTTACTTATAGTGTGTGTGTGTGTGTGTGTGTGTGTGTGTGTGTGTTGGACTTAGTGCTAGGAACTGTTCTAAATGCTTTACATGTATTAATTTTACAAATATGATACAATCATTATTACCATTTCAGAAAAATATTGAAGTGAGAATATTGAAGTGGAAATGATTCTAAAATAAAGGACTTTGAGAGATAGTTTGGCAAAATGTTGAGTCAGGGTTTGATTGTAAGTTTCTGCCACTCAGATTGCTATGTAATCTCAGGCAAGTTATTTGCATTTCCCTGTGCCTTTTATTCATTATCTATAAATAACAGAAGAGTGGTACCAGGCTCATTCATTTTTATAAAGATGAAATGAGTTAATATGTGTCAAACTCTTCGAAAAGTTCCAAGTACACAGAAAACACAATGTAGTACTGCATTTTGTAATCTACATTAATTTTTCAACTGGAGATACTGCATATAGCTTTAAAATGTATCACAGTTTCACAGGGCAAAAGAGTGTGTAGGCAGATTATAAAACAACATAACCATGTGATAATACATGGATGTTAAATTTTTTAAAGGCAGGATTATACCAGTAGTTTTGGGAACTCCATCTTTCAGAAAGGGACTAGTGTTCATAGGGTAAGTATCCTAAAGAGTGTTAGACATTACTTATATATTATGATACAGGTGGTATAGAGAAATCTCAGGAAGAGGAGTGCATAGGCAAGGACAGAGATATTAAAGGAGTTATAGTGCAATGAGGAGTCTGCTTGGCTGCAGGGTAATGAAGAGGGGATATAGCTACAGACCTCCAGAGACCTCCAATACATACTATTCTTCCTTAGAAACAAATCTGACCACCCCCTTCCCTATTAAAAAGTCTCCAACAATATGAGTTGAACTCTATGTCTCCCTTTCCCCAATTCAAATGTTGAAGTTTCAAACCCCAATACCTTTAGAATGTGCCTTTATTTGAAAATAGAATCTGTATCCATTTAACCATCATTGGTGGAGTCAATTGGATTTTCTATATGTAATATCATGTCATCTGAAATAGTAGCCATTTTATTTCCTCCTCTGCAATTTGGATATCTTTTATTTATTTTTCTTGCCTAATTGTTATGGCTAAGCTTTTTTTAATAAATGTGGTTCAGGGTGGTCATCTTCATTTTACTCCTAGACTTAGAGGGAAAACTTTTGACTTGTTACCCTGGTGTTTAATGTTTACTGTAGACTTGTCATTAAACCATTTTTTAAAATGAGGTACATAGCTACTTTGCTGAGGGTTTTCTAAATGGATAGTGAAACTTAGCTTATTTTTATTCATTTTATACATCTAAAATATATTTTCTATGCCCATATTTGTGATTCAGACTTTTATTCATTCTCAAATACCCAGCTGAAGTATCCATTAAAGTACTTCTGTGAAACTGGGTCTTAAATTTTATTTTGCTTTATGATATTTCATATATTCTACCTTTGACCAAATAATAGCAAATCTACTTGCTTTCTGTGCCTAAAGAGATTTGAAATCCTTTAAAAGTAGAGATATTAGATTGTTTGCTCCTTACTTGTTGCATGAATTATTATGGTATTTGACATACTGTAGATTATCAGTATTTCATATTCATTGCACTTTAAATTGGACCTATAATGAACATGATTCATGAAATGGGTTTAGTTCTGTGCTATTGAAATTGGACTCTAAATACACACATGCGATTCCACTTGAGATTGCCCTTAATTCACTGATAACCTTATTTTTTAAATTTTATAACAGTTGTTTTAATATCCATATGCACTAAACCTAGCATATTTATCATTGCTGATTCTGTTTCTGTTGATTATTCTTACCATGGGATGTATTATCCCACTTCTTTGTGTGCTTGGTCAGTTTTGATTGGACATCATGCATTGTTAATTTTGTTTTAGTGTGCTAGATTTTTTTTCATTTATTAAAGAAATCTAATCCTATCTTTAGCAGAACGACACATTTTTAAAAGAAGTTTTAAGAATTCTTTTTATGTTAGGGTTCATAACAACATATAGTCTGGAGATAATTTATGTTATAAGGTTTTTGTGCTTCATGTACTAAGTATTTCTTGCTGAGAATGCAACCTATTCCCTGCCCTATATGAGTTTTGGGAGATATTTACATCTGTTTTTCCCCAGCAGTTCCTCCTTTGAATTCAGATATTTTATTCCAGTATATCTTTAGTAGTCAGTCAGAGATTTAAATGAGTTCCTGTATTTATCTCTGGAGTTCTCATTCTCTGATTCTGACTCTTTTTCTCTGATTCTGCTGCCCAGAAATGCTGGACACTTTGTCTTTTGCAAATCTCCAGTGCAATCTCCTCAATTTAACAAGACCACTCATTAATCCCTGTTTGAGTTTGCCCTCCTTAAGGAAGAAGCTGGTACCTCTGTCTAAGTGGTTTATGACATTCACTTTATTTCTTTTCTATTTCTCAAAAATGACTGACGTGGGTTGCCTGATGTCTAATACCTCAAAAACATTGTTTTAGACTTTTTCATTAGTGTGAAAGGGTAAATTCTCTTCACTCATTGTGAACAAGGACTAGGAAGTACCAAAAAGAGCACAGTAACTGGGTTAAATAATTTTTTTCTTAATGAGTAAATATCTGGCATTATTTATCACCTCTAAATCATTCTCTAAATTTTCCCCCTTCTATATGAACTATTGAAAATTAAGTTTAGGTGAAAGATCTATGAAAAGGGAATAAATACAATATTTTGGAGTCATTCAAAGCTGTGTTCCAAATATGATTTTATCTCTGCAGTTATGTAACCTATGACTACTGAGTTAATCCTTCTAAGCCTCCCTTCTTCAATTATAAAACAGAAGCTTATAAAATAACTCCACATGGTTAGAGTGAGGATTAAATATCCATCACTTCTCTGCAACTTTTATGGTAAACTTTTCTTCTGAGCTCACACAGAATAATAGATGAAGAATTGCACAAGAATTCTTGGTAGAGTCAACTCATAATTTCTTTTCCATTTACCCTCCACATCCTAATAACAGGAAATATATTGTATTGGGAATTCAAGAGAATGGAAGGTCTAATCTCTGCCAACCTCTCAAATTTTGGGTATTTTCCTAACTTATTTTTGCGCATATGAAAAGGCAGATAAACCTTTTTCAACTGTTTTACCACTATACATCTTGAATACAAGAGTTCAAAAGTATAATGATAAATTAGCCCATTTTTCATTTTGACAGGCTTTCTTCATATTTTTCCTAAATTCTTCTTTCTGGCATCTAGCATATGATTTTGCTTATAGCTGAGCCAATATTTCTCATACCTTATATTCCCTGTTTCCTCTTATTATGAAATCCTTCACTTCGATTTCCCCAAAATTAATGTGTGATTCTTGTATAATATGCTAATAATTCTCAAATATTTATTCTCACTTGAATTTCAAATTCCCATTAGCGTCATTAAGTTATCCTTTATCAGAATTTCATTCCTTGTGTTTTATTGATTTAACCATTACCATACTATTGTTCCAGAAAGCTACACATCTTCTAATGTTTTATTATGTAAGTTCTCACATTATCAACTCCTCATGATTATTTCTTCTTGAGACCTTACTCAAGGGAAGTGGTTTCTCATAAAATGTAGATTGTGGTGAAGAAGAAATAGCTGACTGAAAATCCAAGTTGAAATCTATGTTTACAGCACACTGTGACCTTAAACTCTCTGACTCTCAATACACTTATCAGTAAAATTAGGAAATAAAGTTAAACTCAAAAGTTATAATAATTAAAATGATATAACATGTGAT
This sequence comes from Uropsilus gracilis, assembly GCA_004024945.1. Classification (NCBI taxonomy): domain Eukaryota; kingdom Metazoa; phylum Chordata; class Mammalia; order Eulipotyphla; family Talpidae; genus Uropsilus; species Uropsilus gracilis. The sequence goes on from PVHY01001462.1 coordinate 55,025, forward strand.
GCACAAAACACAGTAATCAATATATAGTAGATGTTCAATGAATTTTAGCTCACTTCTATATTACGTATTTCTAAATTAGCAAAGCTTCAGCTTACTTTGTATTCATACAACGTTCTGGTATTTTCTTCAATTATAATTTTTTTCTTTTGTCTTTTTATTAGCAAGAAATATGGAACAGTTACATATGGACATCACATAATATATATTTGACTATATGCAAACTAAAACATTAGTAAGGAAATAAAATAATTCTCAAGAAAAAGATGAGACATAAAGTTGTAGGAGATTTGATTCACCAAGTTCCTTCAACTTTTTTCACTTCAAACAGCAGTCATGTTTTCTTCTAAATTAGCTCTGCTCATGTCAGAAATTGAAGTCATCTGCTGTTTCTTCCATATTCTCCCACAAAAGGAATATTGGTTTCCTGCAACTTTGTTAGCCTCCAGCAAACCTTTCTTCCTATCTCATTATTCAGAACTGAGTGACAAACTTCTTTTCTCAAGCAATCATTGGCAAATACACCTTTACTAAAGTCACTCACCTTAAAGTAGAGGAAAATTCCTCACACTGTGTTCTGGCAACTGAGTGGAGGACTTACAGAAGAGATGTTAAGAGTCACTCAATGTTTATTGCCTATCTTCATATGGGTAAGAGCTAATTTTGTCTATTTTATTCACTGCCAAATTTTTAGTGCCTATAACAGTGACTGGTAAGTCATTAAATTAATAATTATTTAGTTCTCACTTCTCATAATTTCATATCACTGGATGACTTCATACTACCTGGAAGTGTATTGGTGCGGTTATCAAATTTAATAAATCATTGCTGAATGGATTCTCAATCAAGTCCTCTGTGTACCTCTATTATTTCTATCTAATAAAGCTTCCTTTCCTTTCCTTTCTTTTCCTTGTTTACTCTTTTTATTTTCCTATCACATGCTAAGTAGGATACTTAACTTGACCAAGATTCATGAATTGTCCACATACTTTGTTTTTGTACCTTTTCTTCCCCACAATGACTCTGTCTCCTTTAAGACTTTCAAGGTCAGGACCAGCTTTCTACAGTCCAGCCACTATGGAAAGCGGTGTGGAGGACCCTCAAACAAATGAAAATGGAACTACCCTTTGACCCAGCAATCACTCTTCTGGGAATTTACCCAAAGGAGACCTCAATATGGGTACAAAGGGACACCTGCGCCCGCATGTTTATTGCAGCACTATTTATAATTGCAAGGACATGGAAACAACCCAAATATCCCAAAATAGATTAATGGATGAAAAAGATGTGTTATATATGCACAATGGAATATTACTCAGCAATTAAAAATGACAAATTAGATGAATTTATGATAACATGAACACACCTGGAAGAAATCATATTAGCAGAAACAAGTCAGAAAGATAAAGACAGACACCAAATGGTTTCACTATTATAAAGGAGTTGGGAAAGATAAACAAAAAGCTATGAAGAAAAGTCAAAAACAAAACAAACAAACAAAAAAGCTAACGATCAAATTGAAGTACACAACTCCAGGTGGTGGGGGGGGGGGCAGAGGGGGAATGATCAGGGAGGGTGGAGGGGTGAATCCAGGGAATTACAAAGATTTATATTTAAAATTTATATTTAAATAAATTATTTGATGTTAAAAAATAAATTAATTAAATTAAATTAAAAAAAGACTTTCAAGGTCAAACATTTCCAGTTCTAGTCACTGAATTCCAGAAAAATCTGTCTGCTGGTTGATTTCCTTTAGCTTTAGGGATATTTATAGGTGTATTTCACCCTTTCTTTCTTCTTCTATCAATAGAAATCTCTGGAAATCCTGTTCATTCTAGGCAATGTTATGCAGGATAAGGAGTACCATAACCATTGAAAAGATATTTATGTTTGAATGCATTGAGATGATTGGTATAAAAGAGACAATATTATTAATCAGGCAGATGTTATAGCTCTTAATGTCATATCTAGGTATTCAAACTCGAGGGCATTTCAGAAAGAAATTCATAACTTGCTTTATCTACAGATACTTATATCCTACTTCTAAAGCTTCTGATTAAGATTAAAGATGGTATTGAAAATCTACATTTGTATCAAATATCCCAGAGGACTCATAAGAATTGGATAAACTGATTAAATGAATAATATACAACCAAACTTACACCAATATAAAAGTAAAGAAGTAAGATTTAATGTTAAATCCAATGCTAAATTAATGAATAAATACCCTAATAACTAGAATTACTGGTGCATTTAAAAATGTATTTTAAAAAGAATCAGGGATGCACAGGGAGTAGAGAGAAATCCCATAGATTAGAAAGATTGAGTTCTGACTGTGAGAGATCTTTAATGGTATGTTGAGGGGGTCAGGTTCTTTTGAATCAATGGGGAATCTTGGGAGGTTTCTGAGCAAGGAATAACGAAATATACTTGGAGTGGAAAAAGCTGACTTTGTTTGTACTTGATATATTGCCTAGAAAGGGGAAGCTAGAGGCAGAAGATAATCATACATGATCAAAAACACAAATGTTTCCTTTAGGCTACAGGAACAGTTGAGGTTCTGGGGGGTTGAAGGCCTCTTTACAGGAATTGACAGGCAGGAATTTTGAATGATTGCCTCTGATTTCCATCTGGAGCCAAAGCAATTCATTTCTATGAGGCAATTGATTACCAGTGATTGACCTGTCCAGAAAAACAACATTTTCAAACTCAAAGTACTGTTTTCCAGGGTTTAACACTATGAACCAGCCAAAAATAACCTTTTCCTCCATCATTGTTGGTAATGAAAGAAATCATAGCTCAGGTCTAGAAGAAGAGATACCATATCAATAATGTAGGTTAGCATAGTTTTTGAACAAAAAGCATCAATTTCTTGAGATACTGGATGAGACAGTTTGTTTACACATAGAAATTAAGTTAGAATAGAGACTTAGCCTCCCAGAGTTGGCAGCTTTTAGATCAGGTGTGAGGAAAACCTTTATATTCTATACTTAGCTGGGAGGAAATAGGTCATCGGCGGTGGCCAGGAAAATAGGCTTTCCCCGTATCATGAAAATGTTCTCTGTTCTTGCCACATATCTCTGAGGACATTTCTCTTTTATTGTCTTTCCAAGGAGTCTGCTTGCTAGACAAAATGATAGATGGCAAAATTGGAGACACTGGAGTTAATTATTTCCTTGGAGAGGAACCAAGGAATGAGTGAAATTGATTCTGAGCCCAAAAAGAAGTTAACTTGAAAAGTCAAATGTTGTCAGGAAGACAAAGAATATTAAGTAGGAAATTAGCTAATGTTATATCCTCTTAAATACTAAAAGCAATCTTTTAAAATCTGAATCATTCAAACTCGTATCAACTATTCTCCAGTGTCTTCTTGGAACTTCCTTCTAGCACACCCCACATTTCAGTCTTTATCCTATCCTTCCTTTTATATACAGAACTAAATCCATCAAACTATTAACAAGAAATTGTGGGTTTTACCTTAAGATGAAGTAAGAAATTTTACCATAATGTGAATAAGTACCATTTGAGATGTCCTTTATATCTGTTTCTACAATGCTTCTGTCTACTGAAATGCTTTGGGGAGTCTCCTCTTCTCACTGCTGAAGCTCAGAACCTAACATTCCTGGTTCTTAACCAGGCAAAGGAGCCCAAATTTTAAAATAGAGGATAGTACCCCCCACCTTATGATTTTTGCATTTATCTGGTGTTTTACCTATTTTTACTTTATATTTTTGATCAGTGAAAAGAAATTTATGATCTCTAAGGGAAAAGGACATTCATTTTAGAGTTACATCTGCTCTAAGTTGTGAGAACAAGAGAAACCTCAGAGTTTCCTTCTCATGGTTCCTCCGTGCACTTCCTCCATGCTATGCTAGCCACCTTGTTGAGGGCTAGTGTGTCTGTACTCAGGAGTGTTGGTAGAAATGAAACTCAAATTGACATCCATAAAGCTCATATTCTCAACCTTGATATTTCAATTGAGTTTTTCATAGGGGTCCCCAGGAACTTTCCTCCTATGATCCTAACATCTGTCCTGTGACTTTAGTATCCTTAAAAGCTGCTGAAAAGATAATAAGTTAGATTTTCCCACAGATTCAACCCCTCCATTATGTGCCACCAGTGAATATTCTGACCACTCCAAGACATGACAAAAAAGGGGAACATTTAGTCTCTCCAACCGATCAAAAATTAATTTGCCAAGTGACATGAAGAGAACAATCTATCAGGTAGACGAAACAAAAAAGTTCAAGTGGAATCTTTCACTTGGAGTTTGAGTAATAAGTTCAATCAAACATGGGAAATTGAGAACAAGGGGCAATAAAGTAGTAGAACCAAGTACCTAGCAAGTAGGACCCAGTGTAAAGTGTAACAGCGATGTCCCTAGTTCATAAGACTGTCAAAGGTACTAAATATAAAGGTTTTCTCTTTCTTCTGTGACCTCCTTCAATTTCCCATGATATTTATTTTTATCTTTTCAAAGTTGAATTTTGCCATTCATTGTGACAAGGGCCAGTGCCAATTTTAAATGCAGAAATATAATTGTTTACCTTGTGTGTGAAATTACAAATTCATATTTCATACGGGTGCATGCATCTGTATTTCATTCTCACTAGGAAGCAGAAGCTTTGCACAAGGCAGCTTTTATAGTATCTGTTGATACGGACACTTTCTCATCAATACAGGAGTCTCTGCCTCTGCTTGGCTGATGGATAAGGAAAGATGGGTTGTCATCTTTTCTTCCAATCTCATGATTTTCAGCATAATTAGTGGCTAATTCAGAGAAGTAACATGAATAAGAGAACAAATGAGAAGGTTTTGGAATTGTGTTTCTTAGAACATCATTGCTTTCTTTCTGCATTCAAAGCATTTGTGTTTGCGAAAGTGACAACTCGGAGTTGTCAGCATCTCTGCTCACTAAGTTGTAGACATAACATCCTTAGTGTGGACTCATTCCGAGTCTCAGTAAACTCCCTCACAGTATGAGTTCAGCAGAATTCTCACAGGACGGCAAGGACAGTGGATAAACATATTGAGCATATCTCCATTCTCAAATGCTCAGTTATCTCCTTAGATTTTTGCCTGTAAAATGCAAATTCAAAAATAAAATTTAAGAATTTCAAGGTGATGACAGCAAAACATTAAACCAAGTATATGGAACCCTTTTGAGTACAACTGAGTATATTATATTCCTAAGAAGCCAGTCCATTGACGTGATTGAAGTGATCACCCAGACTTCTCCTTCCCACACCTATACCCAGTTATCCTAAATGATATTAGACACCTGACAGAACTGATAGCACAGTTTTATCTTCTATTTTTGATCTCTTTATTTTTGACCCCTATTCCTATGGTCCTTTTTTTAATCTTTTGGGCTTTTTTTGGTTTGTAACCTGGATATTCACCTCGCAAAAATGAAAACTGGCCCTTGTACATGGAGATCAAGGAATGATTGAAAGAAGAGGCAAATCTCCTCAGATTGGTGGGTGGCAATTTTAACAATCAAGTACATTTTATATGAGGCTTGTTTTAGCTTGCTACAAGATGAGTAGACCTGGTACTCACCATGTATTCAGTATTTATACAGAGACCTTAACTAGGTTCAGTCACCTACAGCATCCAACAAGATGTCACACAAGCTCCCTCTCTGTGTTGCATTCTCAAAAGGGCTTATAGTATGGGCCAGTAGGTAGGTGTACATTCTACAGGGGAGGAGCTAAGGCAGCACATCCTTCCAGTTATCTCACCCAACATTTTTCATCTCAGAGAGATTCTTGCTATTTTGGTTGACAATCTTTTAGCTCCATCTCTACCTACAAACATGGATTGGAATTATTAGGGCAATATGTTCACCTTACTAGGCCTTCTTCAGAAAGTGTTTTAGAAATACCAAGTGCAGAGTAATGAAGTGAATAGTGTTTTATGTCCTTGAAGTGTATGCTGTATTTGGAATCAACACATCAATTTAGATAGTAAGGCACCATAGAAAACCTAAAATAGGAAAGCAATGGAGAGAAATGCATTTCATTTTAGGAAAGTCTTTCTGACATAGCATGGATGTAAAAGGAATCTGAAATAAATCATGGATACTCATCAAAAGAAAGTCATTCCCACAGCCTTTTGTAACATGACAGTCTTGCCTAAGACTGACACTGAGATTCCTTCATTTCACTTAGATAGAGAGCTAAGTCAAGAATGATTGAATTGCTAACTTCAAGACTGGGAAAAGCATTTCCCTACTTGAAGTGACTGATGGCAGAAAGGTTACAGACCATATTGAGAGGCAGCAGGAGCTTGGGAGCAGAGGAAGTCTGGGGCAGCGGGCCTGCCCCTCACAAAGTCAGTGCGCAACAGAGGTTCCTCATGAGGGTGTAGACCTTTGGGTGGGTGTACTGGAGTCTGTTGTATGGAAAACACAGGGAATATAAATGTTCTATCCTGGGGGATAGGACTTTGGTAACCCCTCTGTCCCATATTCTAGTTTGAGTTCTTACACAGTATTTTCACCCTCTCCCACCCAGGCTCAGTTTGAAGATGTAAGAAAGCAGAAGAGAAAGTCATTCTAACTCACAGCTCTCCACATATTCATCAGTTTTTGAGCACCTGCTTTCCTACCCACCCCCCAAAAAAAACCAAAAAAATAAATGAACTGAAATCTATGATCCATTCAACTAGACAGGAAGGAGCCCTATCAGCAACAAAAGCTTTTCCATGTAATTTTGATTTTGTCTGGGTGTTGATTTGGGCTTTTCTGTGTTTGGTTTTAGTCTATCTTTATATAAAAGACATGGAATTGAGAGAGGTTTGGGGATAGTTACCTGTATTAGGCTTGTGAGCCTGTTCTTATTTTAATTAGTCAAATGTGGAAATCTGAGCATGTTGTAGGCTCTTGTACCATATATTTAGATTTATGAATGTATATTTCAATTTAAGAAATTTATGTTCAGTTAGTTTGTCTTAACAATATCAGAATAAGTGGAAACAAAACTGAATGTTTAATGTTTTCTTTTTTTTTCAATCTTTCTTACTTATTGATAGCATAGTGGAAAATTTGTATAGAAATCATATGCCTATTATACTTATAAAATTCCCATGTGCAAACTCTAAGTTACAATTTTAAATGAATAAATCAGATACATGTAGCTTTGAAAGGTAAAATGCTTTTTAGCTGTTTTAAAAGCATAAAGGAGTCCAAGTCTCTCTGAAAATTTGATGACCTAAACTACTTTTTTGACTTAGTTTTACTTTTTAGTTTTAATGATACACTATTATTTTATATTCTTGTTTGATTTTTCAATATAGGATTTCTCTCTTCAGGTGTCGTCACATCTAAATTAATTTTAATAATTAAAGTAAAATGTTAATGATACAGAATATTCATCCTCTATATTTTCAAAACTAGAAGTAAAATTAAATTTTAACAAAATTAATTTTATTACATTATTATTATTGCAAATTTTATGGAATAAAAACTAAAATGCACTTAGTTTTGTGAAAAATTTCCCAAACCATGCCCCAAAGAAACTCCAGATATGTATTAGAAATTCAATAGCACAATTACTTGAGTAAACTATTCAAATATTTAAAAATGTTTCCTTAAATTGCTGCATAAAAGCAATTTGAAAACATCATTTTAGCCAAAGCATATTTAAATCAGTATATTTAAAAGACTTTTGTATAGCAATTTGGGGAATAACACCGCAATCAAAAATGCTAAGTAAATCATCCTATTTGTATTATTTAATAGGTTGGGACATCAGATTTTTGCTTTTCTACTCTGCCACATACTTCTGAACCTCTTTTATTATCTATTATCAGCAAAGTTACTAAGAAATGTTCTATACCTTAACAAAGCAAATTAATAATAAAAATAAAACTTAAGATGTTGCATTTACTATCCTATCTCTATAAATATCATGAGATATGACTGACAGAAAGAGCTACATCTACCCTTTTTACTTCCTCTCTCTCACTCTCTTTCTCTTTCCATATACACACTTTAACTCGCTCTCATTTTTCTTTTTTCTTTGACGAAGCAGCTGTTCTCTAAACTTGATCCACATATGGTCCTGTTTGAGAAAAGAAGGGCAAGAATTAAAATCAGTTCTCACTAATTAGAGGGAAATTGTATGTAAATAATTGAAAGGTCTTTTTATGCTATGACTGACATTTCTGCCCAGGCCTTACTTGACTGTTGGGTCTGAAGGATTATGTGCTTTTTTTTTAAGTGAACACGTGCCTCTGGCCAAGTACTCCAGCACTGAGGTCTCCAGCAGTTCTTACTATTTCAATCTGTTTCACCATTTGAAGTCTGATTAATTTGGATTTTCCTAAAAATCATAATATAATAGTTTTGATATTTGATGAGAATTATTTACTTTGAGTTTTGCCAAGAAAGTTGTGGAACATTTAACAAAAGAAGGGGGTGGGGAATCTATATAGTGACAACAACTTCCTCTTAAAAACATTATAGAAACATTATAGGGCTGAACTTGATCTTATACGTATTTTACAGAATGTGATGAGCTTACTAATTAATTGTGTCCTGCATCTTAATTATATTTTCTATCAGTAATAATGTGAATTGTGCTTGTTTTTGTTTTTAATGCAATTTTATTCAAATTAGTTTATGGACAACTTTTATAGTCAGTGCCAATTTTAGCTCACTCTTGTACATACAGAGGACATGGACATGGTACTCACAGAATATGGTATTTTATTTCTTTTCTCCACTCACTGTGACAGAAACAACAACAAAATACAAAACTGGTATTATTGTATAACTTCTCCCTTACTTCCTCCTGATTTATTTTTAGGAGGTTATTTCATTTTTTTAAATAACAAGAAAATGTATATACAATAGCAAAGGTTTAAGGAATTAGTAGAGAATGTCTAAGATGGTGAAGTAATATCACTGACTATGGAGCCATTCAAATTATGAATATTGGAAACTATGCATTTGTATTTTCCATGTGTAAGCAAGTCTTCACATCACTCTTGAATTTTTATATTATGTCTTTGAAAATTACTCAAGAATAACATTTTTGTGTGTGTCCCTTTCAGATTGATAATGGATGTTAGACACTTTTAAGACAGGTGACTTTTTGTTTCTTTAGGTTTATAGGAACATAATAAAATAAAATATACAATGTAGACTCAGAATTGCCATGTTTAAATATTGACTGTCTTCTGTATCAGTGGTTTGATATTTGATTGAACAGTGTTAACTAAATTTCAAAGAAACTCATTTATAAATAAGAATAGTAAAAATAACAATGATCTAGCCTATAAAAGACCAAGTGAGCACAAAAATATTAAAGCGCACATGTATAGTTTGTATAGGCAATCAAGAAGTGGTATTCTAGTCTATAAAATTATCTCTTGCTTAATATTAAAAGTTAAGGAGAAAATGAGTAAATAAGTACAAGGGAGAAATCAGAAACTACTTTTTCTTTCTGTACTGGTTTTTCATTGTTCAACTTTTTTCGTATTTGTCTTAGAAAAAAATGGCTAGACAAAATTCCTAATTTATTGTACTACTTTAATAATTAAGCAGCAGTTGTGAGAAGGTGGTGAATGTTGATTTAAAAGATTCGGTTCTGTTTTCTACCCATTGCTAACTCAGGATACTCAGCAGTCCTTCATGCACGCAATAACTACATGAGTCCTATAGTAATGCGAGCAGGAGACATGGGAAGACATAGTCACCCATATGGACTTTGCCTGGTTCTCTTGAACCACACACAAACAGGTTCATCCAAGTAGCCAGCTCACTGTGCAGTGGACAATACAGATGCCTGTGTGTGTTGCTTCCTCATCTGTTGTCACCTTCTGCTGAGCCCAGATTAAAGGGACAGGGAGCTGGACATTCAAACCCCAAGTTTGGGATTGGGTGCTGAACACTGACTGCTGAGAAAATGCACAGTGCATTCTGCATTCATTTCCTCAGAACTCTTGAAGAGAGCAAAGTTACTTACCTGGTAGCATTCCTCATTGGATTGATACCACTACCCCATGAACATTTTAGGGCACAAATACTTGTATCCATTCTTCATCTTTTGCAAGAGATCACAAGATGCTGACATGATTCCCAGAGAAAGAGAGAGAGAGAGAGAGAGAGAGAGAGTGAGAGAGAGACAGAGAAAGGGAGAGAGAGAGGGGGAGATAAAGAGAGAGAGAGCATCATATTCTAATGTAAGCTTTGTTTCATTCGAGGTATTCTTTCCTTGGTCCTGTCTCCTTGTTTCTCATTCAAGGTTTCATCTTGGAACTGTGATGCACATTAAAACTTTTTCAAACAAAGCAAAGAAGATGGTTTCAGGAAATGAAAAACAGTAGAAAAGGAATTGTACTGATATAATATATACAAATAGTCACCAATGAGGAAATTTTGCAATTGTTTCATGGAGTCATGTAAAATATATTTTAGAATAGATGTTTCTTTCTCCTAAGTAAGTTTACATGTAGCAGTAACTTCAGTTTTTAATAAGAAAACTGCACATTACTGAAGGTCATGTTTTTTAGAGTTATATTACACTGTTCCTCTTTTAGAAAGCGATAGAGCTCTCAATTAAAGTTCGATCTATTTTAATGATAAAATATTACCCTAACATATACCTTTGAGTTAATATTGCCCCAGATTATTTTTTCACAGTACTCTTCAAAATATAAAGTTTATGAACACAGCGAGGGCAAAAAAGAAAATAAGATCATATGTGGTAGTTTAGGTTTTTAATTAACATTTTGGCTCTTCCCAGTCCATGTTGCTCTTGTTTTTCTTCTAAACAGATACCTTAAATTTTTAAGAGTTAGAATGTCTCAGTTCCATTGGCAGTTTTATATTTTTCTTGTCCATTTGTTTGTCTTCCCTGTAGCCCTCATATAAGTGAGACCATCCTGAATTTCTCTTTTTCTTTCTGGCTTATTTCCACTAATATGATTCCTTCTAGCTCTAACCATGTTGATGTGAATGACATGTTTGTCTTCTTTGACTGATGAATAATATTCCATTGTGTAGATATACCACATCTTTTTCAGTCATTTCTTCAATTTTCAGGCATTTGGATTGCACATCTAGGCAACTGTGAATACTGCTGCGATAAGAGTAGGAGTGGGGAAGGAGGTAGGCACAAGAGAAAAAGATGGTTCGCAGGTGATGAGGTGCTAGCCTTGGGATAGACAATGATGTGCTGTATATACATATATGTGTATATATATATATATATATATATATATATGTGTGTGCAATCAAGGAAAAATAAATTAAATAAAAATAAATCAAATAAATAAAAAGAAAAAGTTAAAATGTGTTGCCTAGATATTAACTATATATTAATTATATCCTATTTATTTATTTTTGGTATGACCTATAAATGACCATCTTGAGTAGTCTTAAGTAAAATCGAAAATAAAAAACCTTATTGTTGAATGTGTCAGCTAAGTTTTTTTTTTAAGTAATTTCCTTACCTAGGAATAAAATCCATGCTCCCAAGTTAAATTTTGTTCTCTCTATATGCTTCACTTTTATAGCTCTCAGATCACAGTGCTCTGTATGCTTTTTCTCAAACATACCTACAATAAAGCCATCTGTTGTCCTAGGGGTCATTCCTACATGAATCATACTCTGTCAAAATTTTGAGGTTATAAATGTTCAGCTAATTGAGCAGTCTGACTAGCTGAATACTTGTAAGTGCTTTATAACATCTTTCAACACTTCAAAATTCTGGCCCACTTAAAACTCCAGAATCCCAGAGCAAATAGGACAAGTCACTCACATGAATTCTTGCTGATAAAACAAAAAGGAAAATCATATTTATGTATTTCTCAGAATTTGGAAAAAAGTAAATGTAGATCTATTCTTAAATATTTATTTTTGAGCTGTTTCTAAAATAGGCAAAACCATATAGTTGGAAAGTAAAAAAAATTACCTAATCAGTCAATTATTTAAAGTATTCTGTATTAAACAATGAACTTGACTTTTTTTTTTCTTACCAGTTGCATGTTTTGGTCATAGATGCCTACAGTTTCTAGTAAGAAGTCACTCTCTATCTTGGTTCCTTCCTCCTCTAGTTATTTTAGGAGCTTCCATAGTGATTAGGTACGGAGAGTGAATGCACTAATAAAGAAACACTTATATAACTATCATGCCAGCTTAACTCATCCAATCATGTTCTGGCTATGATTTCTGTGCATTCCTAGGGGACTTATATTTTCATAGTCTCTTCTGGTTTCAAGTTTTAGATTTCTTAGGAATCTGGGTCTCCTTCATTATTTCTGCTTTGGATCAATTCAAACACAGAACTTGGTGCTTTTAACTCCTTCTAAAAAGCAAATCTGCTCACAAAATAAAAAGATATTTCGATGTAGCTGAGTTAGCTGGACCTGTAATCCCAGCTTCCTGGGAGGCTGAGACTGGGGGCCACTTGAGTCTGTGGGTTTGAGACAACTCTGGGCAACATAGTGAGACCTACTCTCAAAAAAAGAGAGATAATTAAATTCAATGTAGCTGAGTTACTGAAAGTTTGATTAGACTCAGGCAGCTTACATAATCACATGAAGCTGAATGTTGATGATTTCTCTACTTAAAAGTACACTGTCCCCAGCCATATGTCACATGGACTGGATACCCCCTCATGTCCTTTGCAGAATTACTGAACTTTCTCTAACCAACTCTAAAATCAACTCTTAACTTTCAAGACTCATATAAAGAACCACAAAATGTACTTTGGAATGTTAACTTCAGCTATTGCCATTCTCTGTACTTCGCCAATCTCTACAAAGGACAGTGAAGAAAGTTTTATTCTTTAAGAATATAAGAAAGTTTTATTCTTTAAGAAATATTCATGCCCAAACCACACCCCACAAACATACACATGCACACACACCACCCTCCCTACATCACACCCCGCAGAAGACTGAAGTCTCTAATATCAGTTTGGATTTTAAGCAAAAATTGCCCTTAAGGACATGTATATTACTATTAAAAGATATTTCAGTTACTGTATGTGGATATTTTGGTGGAAACTCTCAGCTTTCTCCAAACTGTCCCTTGTATTTTCTTCAGACTTCACCCCAGACTATGTCACACTGCTTTATTTCTCTTCCCTGTCTTTATAAATTTGTACTTTTACCTCTGTGTATATATTAGCATGACTGATTTTTTTCCTAGTAATGTATGCCTTTGCCCAAGTGTCTTCTTTTTAGCAGTGGCCACCTGATCTACACCAACATCTTTCCACCTTATAGTCTACCTTGTTTAGATTCCACCTTGTTTCTTTAAAGGATATTACTATACTCTGAGATTACTTTAATTTTTATCTAAATATTCTTCATTTTCTATCTTTGAGGAGAGGGTTCTTTTCTATAGTTATTATTGCTTTATTCCCCAAACTCAAAAATGTTGGTCTTACTCATCAAATGCTTAAGCTTTTAATGATAATTTTATCCACTGCTAAAAAGTAGAAAAACAAGCTTCACCTTAAAAGTATAACTTAAATCAAATGTATTTTAAGAGATACTTCTATTCTCTGCCCCACAGAAGACAATATTAATTGATCAGAATTATATTACTGTTATAAGCAGACTTCCTAACGTTAGCTTGACAGTAAAGACAGCTACTTATTATGCTCATATTTAGAACATAAACATGCAGTAGAAATACCATTAGCCTGGGAATTACAACAACCTAATTAAGAGTAACATCATGGAATTCTAATTCAGTTCTCTAATTTAACATTTGTGGCAAATGAGACACAGAAAAACTACCTTTCCCAATACTGAAGGCAAATTTAAGGCTGGAATCCAGGTTTCTTGATGCTCAAATGATGACTTTTTCCCCCCTAAGCCATTCCCTCAGTCTTAATCTAAGTAACCAGTTTCTACTCAAGGATACTTTATATCCCTAGTAACTCTAATAGTCAATCACTTGTGGGTATTGAATGGATGGTAACTGAATGGTTACTGAGGATACATGGCAGAACAGAGCTCAAAGATGCGGAATCTACACAAGTGGACAAATAGGTGGATGATCATTTGTGTGCATATCTTTGGAAGATTTCTTGCACACTGAAGAAAAAAAGGATAGCCCATCAACTACAATGAAATCAATTATGATAAAGCACTGTAGTTAAAGTGAATGGGAATAATTTAGTGAATATTTAGGGGAGAATTCTTAAAAATGGAAGAAACTAAAAGAGTAAGATTTAATTAGAAAGGAAAACAAAAAATAAGGTTCTGCTAAATCATAAAACAATCATAAGTAATTAACATGTAGAAGCATTCACCCTCCATTGAATTCTGTTTTCTTTGGTAACAATAGTCAAGGTTTACTGATAACTGGTCATATACCTTAAATCATACTTCAGCATATCTTTTTATATGTATTTCTTATGGCAAATCAATAAAGAAAGGAAGAATTTCCCTCCACTTTTCAGACAAGGAGAAATATGTCATCTTGGAATATCTTGGGACAGTGAACTATGAAGAATCTCCTCTTGAAAGAGATTGTTAAGCATAGCAAGAAATTGATGAGGAGGACTTTAAAAGTTTGTCTTCTAGAGAGTTGCCTTAGAGGGGTTACACTGAATGAAGATGAAGTTATACATGAAGGTTTGGGAGTGGACAACATATTTGGGTTTTTTCCAAATTTCTTTCAGTTTTGATTATTCAACAGCTAAATTTTAATTTTCTGAAGCAAAATGGATATTCAGAACTGATAAATAGGTCAATAATGGTAGACTTTTCCAACCTTTCCAGAACAAGGAGACTAGGAGAAGAAATGTAAACTTTAAGGGGGAAATAGGGTTACACTGTTTCCCTCAAAACAGCACAACAACTCTATGACCTTCAAAGTATGAAATAAATTTAAGGGTAGATGTGCAAATTTATTAAAAATGTATCACAAAGAGCCTAGAACTTTAACTTCTGAGTATATAAACCAAAATATTGAAAGCAAGGACTTGAAAAAAAAAAGTTTGTATACCTATGTTCACAGCAGCACTGTTTACAATAGCCAGAAGGTGGAAGCAACCCAAATATTCACTGAATGAATGAATGAAAAAATACAATATGGTTTTGTTTTTGTTTTTTTTTGTTTTTTGATACTGGGTCTCGCTATTTTTGCCCGTGGAAGCGCAGGCTCTCGTTGCCGGTACCACAGACTCAAGCAATCCCCAGCCTCAGCTTCCAAGGCAGCTGGGATTACAGGCACGCGCCACCACGCCCAGCTATTTTTTGGAAGTAGGTCTCGCTACAGGCCCCAGGCGGGACTCGAACCGTGAACCCTATCCCCGGTCACGTCATAGGCTGAAGCTTACAGGCATGACCCACTGTGCCCGGTCCTAACAAATACAATATGAATGTCTTTTTATTTTATTTATTTTTTTAAATTAATTTATTATTACTTTTTACATTGTTGTCAGTCCCAGGGGTCTCCACTTTTTCACCCATGCGTCATCTTTTTAAATAGAAAATTCTGACACATACTATAATTTGATGAAATTAAGCTAAGTAAGTCATTCATAAAATGACATTATATGATTCTATTTATATGTGCTCAACTTTCTGAGACAATTCAGTTTAAGAAGACAACAAATTTTGGAGATAATGGTAGTGATAATAGTTGTGCAATGTTAGTGACATGTAACTGTACATGTAAAATGATTAAGGAGATAAATTTTATATTATGTGCATTTTATTTATGAAAAAGAACAGAAGCAAGTTTTTAAATATATGTAAAACAATTTTCATTCTCAGTTTTAAATATACATGCAATTGAGTTCTGTTTTAGATACAACTGAATTACATAAAGATATATATATATATTGATTTGGAGATGTTTTATTAGTATATGGTTAGTATTATGTATATCTCTTGATTATTTGTTGAGATGTTTTATTAGTATATGGTTAGTATTATGTATATCTCTTGATTATTTGTTGAGTACAGTTAACTTAGAATTTCATTATGTAAATTGAAAATATTGTTTGACATGGTTGATGACTAGTGGCTTATGTGGTAGGAAAATATTTTATCAAGAACTCTTGGCAAGTGGGAAGACCAGTAAGATGTATTTTTAACACTCTTAAGTGGTGGTGTATTCACAGAGTACATAGTTTAATAGATGGCTAACATTTTGACAAATATAATTTTTTTAAAAAATTAAATAGACTGGAATGTCTCTATAATGTTTTCCAGGGATCTGGGATTTTTTTTTTTCTTTTCAGTGTTACATGAGCCTCTTTGGGCACTTAGCCAACCCTTTAAAAAATGAACATTAGCTGTGGAAAATGTTAAATGGAGGCGTACTGTGATGAATTTTGCTGTCTACTATTTATTTTAAAGGTTTTAACCTAATATACAATACAGTGAAACTCTACTTTCTCATACATAATGTATTAAAAATGTAGTCATTTAGAAAACATTACCAGTGGATTTCAGTGAATAACAAATCTATAAGTACTTAGAGCTAGAATTTTTTTTTTCAATACAGTTTATTTTTTCATAGCTGCCTTGAATGGAAATTTTAAACTTAAATGGATTCCATTTCTCCTAAAATAAAGCATCTTTAGAGAAGAAATTTTAAGAGAACAGATGAAATTTCACTACCGAGCATGTGGTCACACATTGTCAGAATTTAGGTCCTAAATTTCACTGTGATATTGATATTTGCACACATTTGAAGTGACATTATTTGGCAAAAGTACAAATTTCTAATTTGAGTTAGTGGTGCACGTGGTGATGACTAACCACCTATTACGAGGTTAAAACAATTTTTTAAATCACCTGTTAATGTGATAAGACCAGGCTCGTGTTTTTCCTAACCTCATTTTCAATTGTTTTTTTTTTTCTTCTTTCTTTTTTTTTTTGGTTCAGTCAGTAGGTGAGTAAATGTTTACAATTGACAGATGGATTCTTTACTCAAATGGAAAGGACAGCAGGGTGAGATATTACTTGGAAAAATTGCTTCACGCCTTAGTAGACATTAATCCCCTATTTTAAAATTGAATCATATTTTTAGTATATCTCCCTAGTTTGATGCTAAGCCAAAGATTCCATCTATGTGAATGGACTAATGGGACTGATCTTGTTGGAAAAACACTTGTCTAGAAGAGTTTATTCTAGGGATTAATTTACTGATTATAAATATTCTTAGAATTTCTCTCCTATCCCCATGACTCCTCTCTTAATCTATCATCCCATTTTTTTAAAAAGGAATCTATTAAATTAAATAAATTCCACAGACTCTTTAGACTTTACCTTCCTTAATCTCTCTCTATGGTGGTATTCCTTACAATTAATAAATCTTTTCTATCAGGATATTGGTAAGTATTTAACAATTCTCTCTTGATTATTAATTTTGTAAGTTAACATTAACATGTTACCACTTTTAATAATTATTTAAGGGAATTTTTGCTTTTGTTTGATCAGTTGAAACATAAAAGGATGTCATAGAAAAAGTACCTGAAGAGGGGGATCCTACATGGTTTAAAATATAAACAGCAATGCAAATGGATGCTAACTCAATAAAAAAAATATTGATAGTGATAAAAGAACATGAAAAGCATGTTATGGTCCTGGTCACAGATATTCTGCAATATGTTCAGTGTTACCTGTTGTCCATACCAATCCTCCTTTCTTCTATTCTCTTTCTCCCTCAAACTCCCAACATAGAACAAATTCCAGTGTCTTCATTCACTTTTTGATCTCATTGGAGCTATTTTCTACATTTCTAATGTGGGTCCCTGGACTCTTACCCTGCACATGCAGCATTCTGACCAGCACAGAAAACAATGAAATCTCCACACATGATTATTCTTACTCCTCTGAGTAGCTCTCGCAATAATACAAAACTGTCTTTCAAATTTAACCTTTTTCCACACCTCTGAAATCAGATACTTGCCTACACAAGCTTGCTTTGTACGGATTGGGCTCCAATTCTGAACTCAAGTTCAGAAAAGACGGGGCATCTCACTTGCTTTTCCATTTTCTCTCAAAAATGACAGTTCTTGACTACGCGTTATTCAGTGCTTCAAAAGGTTCATCGATACCACAGCATTTATTGGTACTTCATACTTTCTAATGCTAAACAATACTGTATTGTGTGGATATATCACATTATTTACCTATTCAACAGTTGATGATCATTTGTGTTGTTTCCACTTTTTTGACAGTTCTGAGTAATGATCCTATCAACATTCATATAGGAAGTTTTGTGCATACATATATTTTCATTTCTCTTGGATATCTACCTAGGAATAGCATTATTTGGTCATATCGTAAGTTTATATTTGACTATTTGAGAAACTACCAGACTTTTTCCATAGAAAAAAAAAGGTTTTTCATTTTCACTGCATTGTAAAGGTTCTAATTTCTCCCCTTCTTGTCTATATTTATTATTATCTGTCTTTTAAATTATATCTTTCCCAGTGTATCTCACTGTTACTTGATTTACATTTATTTATTTATTGTTATACTGGACTTATTATCTATTTCTATATCTTCATCTGAAGATAGACATCTGAAATGTTTATTCAGAGGCTTTGTCTACATTTAACTGGGTGGTCTTTTTATTATTGATTGTAATATTGATATAATTTAGCTACAAGTTCTTTCTCAGATACATGCTTTGCAATTTTTCTAGCAGTTTTGTGTGTAATCCTTTTCATTTTCTTAATGGTGTCCTTTAAAGCACACATTTATATCTTTAATCCCTTATTTGTCAATTTTGTATATGGCATAAGTTAAAGATACAACTTTATTGTATCATATAGGCATCTAGTTTGCCAATGCCAGTTGTTGAAAAATACTTTTCTGCCATTGAAATATCATAGCATGTTTGCTGGAAATCGACCATGTATGTAAGGGTCTGCTTCTGGACCCTCAATTCTATTCCTTTGGTATCTATGTAAAACCATACTGTCTTGATTATTGCTGCTTCTGATTAAGTTTTCAGACCACAGCCTGCACATCTTCTAACTTTGTTCTTTTCCAAGATCAATTTAGCTATTCTGTGGTCAAATATTTTTCATATGAAACTTAGCCTATTCTAGACATCTTAATGTATTATAAGTTCTACAACACCAGCTTGTGAATTTCTTGTTTTTATATTTATAGTGTTAACAATTATGAAGTTTGTTACAGAAGCAATAGAAACTATAATAAAGTCTAATTATCTTTGTTTTTTAATTGGTGCTCATTACACCTAATTATAATGTAATTACTGTTAGGTTAGCCTTATTAAGGCATGAGTTCAAAATTAATAAATTGACATAGTTTTTATTTTTATTTGTTTCACCTGCTTTACAGTCTCTTTTCTCTTCTTGATTTATTTTTTCAATAATTCTTTTTATTATCAGTTTACTATTTACATTTTTTGTTCTTCTGTAGTTATTAAAAATTTTTCTCTCCACCCTCCTGTAAACCTTTTACCCTTCCACCCTCCCTCTAACCTCAGAACATTTACGTCATGTAAAAATGCCTGCTAGTGTTTTTTAATAGCTTGTAAATTTCTGCAATAACAATACAGCTTCAATTTTCATAGAAATTGGTTTGAATTTGTAGCCCAGTTTAGGGACTATTGCTATTTCATTAATATTCAGTTCATCAGCTTGAATCTTGACATCAGTCTATTTATTTACGATTTTAATTTCTTTTGGACAAGTTATATAGTTTTCAAGGTATAAGCTTTGTTTTTTTTTTGTTGTTGTTGTTAAATCTATAGCTAAGTACTTCATTTTTATTCTATTGTAAATAGAATTGCTTTGTTTATTTTTTTTTTTTTGGTTTGTTCACTGTTAGTGTATAGAAATACTATTGGCTTTGTATATTGATCCTATAGCTTGAAGCCTTAATGGAATTAATTACTAATTCAAGTTGGTTTAGCATTTCTAACAGTAGAATTTTCGGGAGTTTCTATCTATATAGGATCACATCACCTTCAAATAGAGATGGTTCTTTTTCTTTTTCAATTTGATTATTTTATTTCATTTTCTTTTCTACTTTGCCTGGCTACAATGTCTAGCAAAGCATTACTGTCTCTTTACCGCCAGCCTTAACTCGAAACCCAAGAAAATGAAAGTCTATATTGAATTTAATCATTCAGAAAACACAGAATTTATTAAGCAAATATTGAGTGTACACATTTTTGAGGATGGTTTCTATTCTGGGTGACAATGCTCTTTATAAAACACAAATCTAAGTATAGCATTTTTCCATTTAAGATTCTTTATTGGTGGTGCCTCAACATTGTTAATAAGATGGCTATCTTTACAGATTTTCATGGAGCCTAGATTTCCTCGTAGAGGAAAAATTTCCTCTCCCACTTCTTTTGTCTTCCACCTTGGACACTATTATGTATGAATTTTTTTCAGCTTTTCTAAAACTAAAGACACTTGATCCTCATTATTTGAGGAATCTCCATTTACAAATTCAACTGCTGAGTAATGCTTATTTGTAACCTCAAGTCAATATTTCTTGTGTTTTTGTTATCATCTCTACACATACACGTGCATAGAGTAGCAAAAATTGAGTCCCCGGAAGTATACATTCTTGGTTGAGTTTGAGACAAGTCTCCTTTTCAGAGCTTAGTTAGTATGACTTGCTTTTATTTCTCATTTTCTGTTGGTGTTTTTGCTGTTTAAAATAGCCCCAACTAATAACAGGAAGACAACATAACTAAGCATTTTATTGCCATAAGTGAAATGCATATGTATAATGTGTCATGTGAGACATATGACCATATCAATAGCTACTTTCTCAAGAATATATTAACATATAATATATATTCCACTTTTAAATAAAATTTAAAATATGAAATAAATATGTAAATAAATTAAATGTCCTGAAGGTATTAGTGCAAAAGTATTGGGTAGACTTTTTAATTGCAAAAAAGACTGTGCTTTATAGAGAGGATAAATGTGTTAGGTTAACCTTATTAAGGCATGAGTTCAAAATTAATAAATCAGCAATATTATAAAGGGTTTTTTATTTAGAAATGCATAAAAATGTTATATATTGTTCAAAATATATTTTGGGAGGTTTATTTAGATAGAAACACATATGAAACATGGTCATACTTTGGTCAATAATGAAAATATTGTGCTTGCAGGCACCCAGGTCTGCATTCTCCTAAAGACAATAATACAGCATTTTTAACCCAGTGTTTGAAGGAACTTCTGAGAAAAAAGCTACTGTGAATTATAAGAATTTCTATATATAAAGTAATAATTTGCACAATGTAAAAATAGCTAAAATTTACTGTGTGTCAACTATGTAACAGTCACACTACTAAATAATTTATAGGCTTTAACTCATTTATTCTCCTTCTCTTATTTTATTCTTGAGGTATCACCACCCATCACCCCATAATTTTAGATGTGATAATTGAGACTTTAGAGATAATAGCACATGTGAAGCTGATTTTTTTTTCTATTAACAGGCTGAATTTAGAATCTGAATAACTAAAGCTATTTCATGAATGATGATTCACTTTTGTTATGTTGCATTATGCTCTACTCTATATGTTTAGTGCTTAAAGTATTTCTTGATTATTTCCATTTTATTAGTTAATAACAATAATGTTGTGATTGACTATAACTGTTTGAATCCATTTTAGCTGTTCATATGTTTCATAATTTCTATGTTTATTTGTGCCAATTTAGGATTCCTAATGGTTTTGCATTACAGAATATGTTAATAAAATCTTTGGGGAAGAGCAATGATGATCAAATATCTGATTGAGATCCTGGTAACATTAAAGATAGCTGATTTCCTCAAAAGTGCTCACTGTCTGTATAGTAGGTAAATATTAAAGTCTTTATTAATTCTCATATCTCTAAAACCTTTTTTACATTTCAGGGACAGGGAAAATTCACTGAAATTTCAATAATTTTTCAATAATTTTTATTTCAATAATTTTTATAATAATCAACTCTTTTTCCATTTTCAATCTGAATACATTAACTCAACATTGAGTGACAGCTTGAGGACTTAAACCTGATTGGTTCATTGAGCTTGAATTTGATTGTTCTATGTAGGTTCCTAGAATTAGATATAAATGGAGATATGCCTGGTGACTTGACCTGTGCTTGACTCAGGGCAGGCTCATGGACATGATGGCTCCAGGTGTTGTGATGGAAGTACAGTTTTCTGGGACCAGCGAAAGGGGATGCTCTATGGGTGATGGACCGAGACCTTCTCTTTATTTCCTGAAAAATATGAAGTCCTCAAATATCGAATGACTGAACGTCACTTCCTAATTCAAAACAGCCTGTCTTTGTAAGGGTTCACATGTCTGTTTCAAACTGAGAAACCAGGTATCTTCTTTTAGAATGGATAAATATACTATCGGGGGCTAGAAGGAGCCATAGTATTAAAACTTTATGGAGATTAAACATTTTTTCTGAAGGATAAAAAGCAGGTTTAAAAAATTTTTTAAAATAAATTCTTATAAATTCTTACATAAGTAAATAAAGTAAATGGTTACTGGCATGCCTTCCCTCCTCCACCCCCCACCCCCTTGTATTCACTCAGTCTCCATTCTCATTGTTCTTTTTTGGTTTATGTTGGGTTCATTGGTCCTTTGGTCTCTTTTTCTGTGGCTGTGTCCAATTGTCAGATGAGGGACTGTTTTCCAAGGCCATGGCACTGTGTTTGATGCTTTGTAGTCCTTAGCTTTGTATTGGGCAGCCAGTCCATGTTCATTTGGGGTCTATCGGTGTCTTCTAGTTGCTGGCTCCAGTATGATCTCCTTGCCATTCTGCTTTCTCTGTACCTCATTTCTCCGACCTCTGACTTTGGGGATCCTTTGCCCTAGCCAGACAAAAGCAGTTTTTAATGCCAAGAGGAACTGATCACTTAGAGAAGAAAGAAGCTGAGTAGCTCTTGTTACATTGACTTTGCAGATCTTGCTCTGAGGTCATCTTTGCTACCCTTGAAAAAAGAGATGACTTGGTCAAGATTGAAAACTAATGCAGGATTTGTGGTGTTTGTAGCTACCTGAGAGATTAACAGTTTTCAGAAAAGTGAGATTGAAATAAGTGACTATCTGCTATATCTTCTCCCTGTAGAAATAGTGCATTTCATCTGAGCTAGTCCAATATAAGGCTTTAGTATTCAAGTGTTAGAAATACTGGGAAAAGTAAACATTATCAACTGGCATTAAAACGTATCCAATATAATTTAAAGCACAGGATATTTTATTGATTTCTCAATTTGCTGCTGTATTTTTGACCTCACTAGAAGCATTTCTAAAAGGCATATTATTTTGGGTACATACCATTTATTTGATTTAAAACTTTTATAATTTATATTTTAGTAATAATTTCAAGTTCTTTACAATATTCATTCCTGAAACTGTTTCTTTGGTTTATATTTTTATAAGTTTGAACAGAAATAGCTAATAGAATCATAAGACAAGATTCTTTGCCTTTTCCCATCCACAGATTTCCAAAGCTTCTCACCCAAAGTTCTCTTGTTCTGGTTTCCATTCTATCAAGATCTCACTGGCTACTTTTTAAGGTGGTTGTCAACTAATCTGATAGATGCAACCTTTCTGATGTGATATTTAGATTTTTAAAAACTCTTTCTCACACTTCTTTATATATAAATGATTTTATTAAAACAATAACATACTTTCAGAAAAAGTGCATCAGTCATAAGTGTGTCACATAGGAAGGGTAAACACACACATAAACCAGCACCCAGATGAAGAAATGCAAAATTAGCAATAGTTTGAAGACCTTTTCCAAGCACTCTCTCCCCAGGAGTGAGTACTGTACTAACTTTCAATACCATAAATACATCCACATTTTACTTTATTTGAGCAAATTCATATTGTATGTATTCTCTTGTGGGTAGCTTTGTTCAGTCCACTGTTATGCTTATAAATTTCTCAGTATTACTGTTTGTACTTGAGAATCATTTTCATTGTATATATAATATTCCATTGTGGGGATAGGCCATACTTTTTTTTGATTTTCAGTTAGCATTAGGTAGTTTCCATGTTGATTTATCATGAAAGGTAGTATGTATATTCTTGAGATATTTTTTGCTTGTTGACTTTATAGTTTAGTGATCAAAACTTTGCATTTTTGGTAGATACATATCTAGGTATAGAACCGTTGTTGGAGGATATCCACATATTCAACTTCAGTAAGGGTCCAAAAAGTTGTTCAGAATTGTTAGCAATATATATTCCCTGTAGCAAAGTGTTAGTGCTTGTTTTTTCCAAATTCTCCATTGTTCTTGGCATTATTTGCCTTTTCCTATTGGTTATTGTTTTTCTATATATAATAATGTCTCACATGATTTTAATTTATGTTATGCTGGTAATGATACTGAGCATTTTTCATGGATTTATGCCTTTTACAAAAATGCCATCTTTTGCAAAGTGCATATTAATTTGTCTGATTTTTTTATAATTGTCTTTTTCTCACTGTTTTGTAGACATAAGCATATTTAAGAAATGAGAGCTACTCATGGAAGCATGGAGTTTATTGGGGTAGTGAAAATATTACAACTGGGAAAGATGTTATGACAGTTTTGTTTCTGTTTGACTCAGCCCTACAGCACATTTGTGGGTATTGTGTTAAAAAAATAAAACTCCCACCTTTAGCCACAGATGGTTTGAACATCCTTAGGAAAATGGTTGACATTTGCCATCTCAGCTACACACTTACAGTCTTTTTCATCTTAAGTTGGGGCTGAGAAAAATCTGGTTTGAAAACAAGATTCTGCTGAGTTGACATCAAATATCAAAATCCCAATGAAAAAAATTGCAGAAAGCCAGAACAAGTGAGGGTGGAATGGAATAAACATCCCAGTCTTAGCTGTTGTGTCTCTCAGCCATGGATGCCACTATGGTAATGTTATCCGACACGTGTGGTCACAGTAACCAAAAGCACAGTTTCACTGAAAGGCACCCGGAATGAATTAGCCCATAGCATTTGAACCAGCCTGAGGAATTTTCCCATCAGCGCTCCTCCTTAAAGAATGTAAGCACCAATGCATAGAATAACAACAATGCCGAATTACTAATGCTGTCAGCTGTATTTTCCATTTTTCTGAAATTTCTTACTTAGTCACGGGCCTACTATAAATTCCTAGGTTTGGCAACGACATCTTAATTCAATTTGTATTAACAGTTAGCCATCAGTCTGCTTGGAACTGTGCTGCAGGAATGCTAATTAGTGACAATTTCTGTTCAGCCTGATTCGATTTAACCCCAGACTCCAAGTCTATAAACCAATGTATTTTTATGTGATTTCATAAATGCCAAGGCAAAAAATTACCTTTTGTCTTGGTTTTTGCCAGTTTGTTTTCTTTTCTTCAATACCATGAGCCAATTCATACCTGATCAGTATAGTTAACAATTACTCAGCATCCTTTAAAACCTGTTGTCTGGAGCCTCCTGACTCTGGATTTGAATCTCCTGCTGAGATTCCCCTTAGCAGAGGAAGTTTAAGTGAGTGGCTTTACCTTGAGAAGTCTTAGTTTTTCCATATGTAAGATGGGTTTAAAAAGTTACTACCCCTTTAGAGTCACTGGGATTAAAGACTATTAGTGTAAATACACTGAGAAAATGCAC
Source organism: Uropsilus gracilis (assembly GCA_004024945.1). NCBI lineage: Eukaryota > Metazoa > Chordata > Mammalia > Eulipotyphla > Talpidae > Uropsilus > Uropsilus gracilis. The sequence continues at coordinate 80,604 of PVHY01001462.1, forward strand.
GATAAAGGTTGCTTAATTTTACTCCATGCTTTGGTATATAACAAGTGAAATATACATCTTAAATGTATAGCTGCAGAATTTTGATATTTTGGCAGTGATTTTTCCTTAGCTACCTGCCAGAGATTTTCAGAATCAAAAATTGGAAACGTGATTTTTAAAATCTCTATTCTGGATTTAGAGAAATCAGTTGCTTAGTGGTTATCCTGGTTTATAAATAGACTTAACAAGTAAACTTTACCTCAGACAAGTACCAAAATGGTTGAAAAGTATACAAAATACTTTTAAATGTTTAGATAAAATAATCAGAAGTAGCATTTTGTCAAAATTATTCAAGATGTAAACACAACCAGCACAGATGCTAAAAGAGTGGCCAGTGGACTGAGTGTGTCTTTGGTTATTTTGCTTCCACTTGTTCATTTTTTTCTCCTGGAGTCTCAAGTTCCTCTGGGAACCATCCTGGTCCCAATTTATGTTCATAAATGTCTCCCAGACCTATGCTTCCCTGGATACTCAGACACCCTATCAGCCTATCTCTCTAGCTCATACTAAAAGATGTGGTTCATTTTGCTGTCACAACAGGAAGAAACCCTTAAAGATAACTTAAAAACATGATGGCATCACCTGTCCAATGATATCCGTGTGAACAAGTGTAATTTGATTTCTCAAAGTAACCAGTTCTTAATAATGGAATGCTGGCAATGTTTATAGAGCTTTGGGTAAGACATTTTAGGAGGAACACATTTTCATAATGGATCTAATCAGTCAACATATTAATGATTATATAGTGGACTGACTCAGTCTTGTATGAATAAATCTATCCACTCGTGTATTTGTATGTGTTTAATTAACTATTTCGAATACTTTTTTCACTATATGCAATTATGTCTACTAATAACTCATATCTTCCCCTCCTCTAAATCACTTGAAAGTTGTTAAAAGACACCATCTGAATAATAGCCATTTTCTCACATACATGATAAACTGGACCTGAAAAGTAATTACTCTGGATTAGCACAGGTGCTTGAAGGCTAAATCAGCAGCCAAACATGCATGTAGTTGCTCTCTGACCCTTAGTCACTTTCCATAGAAAACCTGCAGAAATTTGAGTAAAGGAATACTTACCCTATTGGTTTAACTGTCCTGCCATTTGTAGACCTGGCCTCACTTGGGAAAGGTTTATGTAGTCACTAAGAAACTCATTCAGTCTAGTTACATATTAGGCAACACCTCACTGCTTATTTATTGCCTGGCAAACAACCTAAAAACATAGAGAGAGGGTTGACAGAATCAGTACTAATGCTGATGTAGCTTTGGACATAAATTGCCAAGTCGGATCCTTATTTTCTTCAGAGTAGGAAACAGAATACAAATAAATGACAGCAAATGGTGGTGGACCTAGAACTCAGGGCTCTGGATTTCTGGCGTAGTGTTTTGTCCACTAGGACGTTTGGTCTGCGTATCAGAGATTCAAAAAATTAAGGGTCCCAAGTCCTCTGGAATGTTGAAGCTGTAAAGAGTTTTCACTGAGTTAGGAAAACTGGTAGATGTGCAGTTTAGAACGCTTTACTCTTCTGACCCTGTGACATGTAATATATAGCTTCCATGCTACAGAGCTTCCACCTGTTTAATCATTGAATCTCTAATTTTGAAAAAGAATCACAGATTTGTTTGTTGCAGGTGAATCAGCAACAGGATGCTGAGCTAACCCAGTGTTCATGGCAGCAGATACTGTTGTTTCAGATTCATGCTGGTCTGTATGCAAAACAGTAGCTGTACCATATAAAGTATCCAGGACCAAGAATTGCATTAATTCAAGTGAAAAACAGAAGACAGTCTAGTGGCATCACAAAGAAATCCAAGAGAGAACTTTTAGGATACAAAAAGTGAAGTGGTTAGTCTGATATTAGTACATTTATTCATTCTTTTCTTTTACCCCAATCCCCATTTATTAATTCATGTAACTGAGTAGCAGTTACATGGAAAACTTGCAGTTAACTGGAAAACTTGAGAGCATGGTAAAAATAATTTTAAAAAAGCACTGAAGTCAACCAATTTTTCTATTACTTATCATTTCCTCTATTATTTATCTTTACTTTTTTCCCCATTTTTTCTGACTTATTTCCTTTCTGCTATATTCTTTAAAGTACCAGTTCACTTCCTAATTCAGGACACAAAAGTTAATTCAGTACTTGTTGACTTCAATCAGCTTGCTAATTTGCAACCCAAGGCCTTTAATGTTATGTTGCTTTTTTATTTTGATTCAAGGGTTAATATTCTTATATAAATTACAAGTTAATATTACAAGTTAATATTCTTCTCAAATGATTGTAATCTGATTTATTATACCTTCTAGTAGGAAACAAAATTGAAGTTAGACATTTTAATCACTGAGAGAAAATACCATTTTCCTCTTGCACAGTTTAAAAAGTAAATGAGTTACTCCTAACTCTCCCGTTCTCTCAAAGAGACAAATCCACAGACCAGGCAGCCCAACAGTCTTTTGAGAAGGTCATATTTTCCAATGAAACATGAGGGAATAGTTATGACCAGAATACCCAAACATGTGTTACCTGTGGTACTAAGCATTACAACATTGACCTTCATGCATACTGCATGTCTTCGTGCTTCTACATGAAGACCATCATGCTTCTACATGAGGACCTTCATGCTTCTACATCTTTTTAAAGTAACTCTCTCTAAATGGAAGATGTTCAGAATAAAAGAAAGAGTTAAAATGAGCTGTATCCAGATGAGAACAGTTCAAAACTAGAAAACTAGGGATTTGGAAAAATGTTTTCTTGGTTTATTTGATTAACACTTTGCCACTGAAGAGAATTTTTCTGAGGTTTTTCTCATTCTGCATAGTTTTTAATGTAATTGACTTAAGTGATACTTTACTTAAATATATCTTAAAAAGAAATCTGCCACTAACTATAAGATTTTCATGTTCAGTCCAATTGACTTCAAAGTAATCCAAATGCTTATTCCCAAGTGACATCTATCAGTCTCCAGCTGTGTTTCTGATGGAGACTGACATCTGAAACCAACAATTAAAGTTACCTAATGCCAGGACTCTATAAGGAATAAAGGACTTTACAGTACCCTATCAAAGCAGCTCATAACTGACTCATACTATTATTGCTTCTTTTAGTGTGCTGGGAGGATTAATTTCTTGACACTCTTTTACTATTACAGAAAAAAATAATTTTCAGAGCCAAAAGGCTCTGATTATGTTTAATCAGAATATTCACATGTAGTATGTGTTCATGAGAAACTGAAATTATCTTCAAAGTTTTGCCTTATATTCTATAGTCATTCTGGACTCTTCTGTCATCACCTATGTGACATCAAGCAAGAAGTGTCACAAAAGCTTACATTTAAACAGTGTGAAGAGGTGTGAATTATGAATTACTCCAAATTATGTAAAATGTTTTAAAGCAATTACTTACACAAAAGTTACTAAAAGAATAAAAATGTTTCAAATACTTGCAAAACAACAAACAAAAAAATAACAAGAATAAGGAGAGGAGAGAGAGAGTGAGAGAGAATACTCAGGAAGCACCATCATTTATATTGCGGTACAAAGCAATTTTTTTCTTCCACTATACAGAAATCTCAAAACATATGTACAATGACTGTCTCTACACTCAGCAAAGGTGGCTTTAAGGAAATACAAGTAGATATCATTAATACCAAACTCTAAATTTGAGATTGGATTAATTTGTTTATGCATTTCTTAAGGGTATCTACAATGTGCCAGGTCCTGATACTATGGGGTATGAGAGATACCAAAGGAATTCTCATAGAGTATGAAGTAAGAAGAATACCAGGACCGCATAGAATTTAATGGTGTGATGCAAAGAAACACAGTAATGACATTGTGCAATTGTTAGGCACAATGTATGATCTATCAATTGTGGTTAAGACATTAGATACCTATTAGATTTCCAATAGTATTTTCATTTTTTGTAAGTTTCTAATGGTAACAATATTCTATAGGAGACTGATGAATCTCAATTTCATATGACATAAGCAAAAATAATGTTAAATAGCATATAAAATTATTAGTCAGGATAATGAATGTTGAAGTACAAACTATTTTGGGAAGAGATACACCATTTGCTCTTGTCTTTGTTTTTCATTTTAAGAACTAAATGATATCTCTATCAAAGACCATATTCAAAAAAATACATTTTGTTGACAAAGTCAATAACTGACTTTCAGCTAGAAAGCTTATTAAAATAAATGACACTTTTAATGTTGAATTTATTTTTTTGTTTCTGCATTCTTAAGGACAGACTTATTAGGGAAAGGAAAGAAGAATGTGCAACTTGTGGGGACACAAGAAAACAGAAAGAGTTGCCTTAGGCTTAATACTAAATAGAATTGATACTAAATATCAAGTAATACTAAAAATAAACTGGACATAGAATATTTTTTAAATGAACCTAGAGTAAGAAATGTTTCAAAAATATGTTTCTAGATATTAAATCATTTCCATTTTTAAAATGCCAAGAGAACATTCAGAAGCTTGTTTTAAGTGTGCATACATGAACAGTTTTATGAAAGTTAGTTTTAGATATGCATGGATAGCTGGATCTTTTGTACTTAGCAAAAAGCACCACACACAATGTTTTGAAGTGATGTCTCTGCTTTGTGCATTATAATTCCTAGAATTACTGATATAGCTAACTATAATTTTTTTGTCCTGAAGAAACTGGTTCTAGTACTGGTGAGGCTATCACAAAGTTTATTGTCATGTTTTTGACACTGAATAGAAATACATCAAAAACAGAAAAGGAATGACAGGGATCCTGCCCAGAATTATGGTTTATCCTCTCTCAGAATGGTATTATAGTTTGGTTGATTATACTCCATGAAAAATCTAATGGAACTTGAGAAGATTCAAATCAAAAGCAACTGCAGTTAATGAACTTTGTATATGTTCATTTATTCATCATATTAGATGATTGGGGCTCTGTAGTTTCCTCACAAGAATGTTCTAGAGACCCTCTAGTAGATATCTAGTCATATCTAGTCTAGTCATGACAATGAAGGATATTTAATACTATTAAAATGCAGGCACAATATTTGCAGGTAAGTTTTTGTAAGCATAATGATTTATGTTCATATATAAAATTCATATATAATAATGGTTATTAATGAAAAATAAGTACGAAGGTCAATTTAACAGAAGAGATGACTTTTTGTTATCACAGATTTCAAGTTATAAGTAAATTAAAAAAAACAAGACAGGTGTCTTCTGATGCTCTTTTCTAAGCTTGCTTGAAGATGCACTCTTCCTTTCACACCTATGCAGTTGTGGCTGATGATTCCAAGCAGCACCGGAAGTGAGTTACAGCTCCTGAGAACTGGATTCTGGATAAGTTGACCAGGGCATTTACTCTTCATTCAGCCACTGGTGGCCACTACACTGAGAGAACATCTCCCTCATTTTCCTAAGGGCAAGACTTTACTATGCTCTAGTAGGAAATGAGGTGAAGAAGATATGCATGTAGTGCTTCATTCAGACTAATATTAGATGATCAAGATCCATCTTGATATAACCTACCCTACTGACTTCATGAAAGTCATCACATAGACAAGTTTGGAGAGAATTATCACCTGCTCTGTGATATCAAAGGTCACTTTGATATTCATCCATTATACCTGGACGACCAGGTACAAATTGTGCAAGACAGAAAGATCTTTGTAAGAACCAAAGAAATTATCTGATGACCCATGATGCTTGTCCAATTTGCTGTCACGATTCAATCATCATATGAACAATGCCAGTCAGATTGTTTTTGAAACCTGGCAAATTTATGGACTTCATCAGGCTTCACACTGGTCACCTGTGCATGCTGACAGGAGGCATTAACCTGAGAAAGGTTGGTGTAGTGATCAATGGAAAGACCTGGTTCTTCTGGTACAGTTCATGTGAAAGATGCCAAGGGACCAGCTTTGCCATTCAAACTTTTCTTCTCTAAATAATAGGTATCTGCCTCACAACTGCTGAGAAGAGAGACAGGAGGATGGCAGTCAAACTGAACAGAAGGTGACATGCTTTCTAGGTGACATAGGTGGGTGGAAGAGTCTTCATATTTAAAGTAAATACAGCATGTAAAACCAAGTAAATAAAACGGCAAAAGTCACAAATATTGATTTTTAAACTAGAAAGCAATCTTAGACATGAGAAAGTTCTGTAAGTATTGAATTAAATAATCCTTTGTGAGTTTTAATATAAAAAAGTATTTATAACTACCTTAACAGAAATGTTAATGACATTAAAATAATAGATTTACTCTGTAATGATTTGGAGAATGTAAGTGAAATACAGATTGAAAAATTAGAAGACAAAATATTGTGTCTTGTGTTTAATCAATTATGGTGCTAATGTATATCTTACAGACTTTCAGACAAGCAGTACAATTTAAATAGAAGTTGTTCTATCTAGTTACGCATGGTATACACACAATTGATGGTCAGGAAAAGCTAAAATTCATATAAGCATACACTTCAAAGTTCCAATGAAATCTAAAAGGAACTAAAAATAAGTTTTCATTTATTTTGAAATACAGCCTTCATCAGGCATTGTTTGCATATTGAGCTAAATGCATAAACAATGCCTGCTGTTGCGGGTCTAATTAGTGAAATGAGCAATAGCCTTAGAAATAGAAAACTACTTTCAATTTTACATATTCATCTGCAGATTAACACAAACAAAAAATGCATTGGCTCTTCAAATTAGTTTGACATTTGATATTTTTCTCAGTGAGAAATTAAATAAGATTAAAAATAGATAAAAAAATAATAGTTCAGAAAGGGAAATGTCCTAGCTTAGAAAGTTCTGTGACAAAATATTCAATAGAAATATTTTTAAATGCTCTGACATTAAACCTTCAAGTAAGGGCAATCAGCTTTTTCTCAATAAAAGCAATTATAAGAAATACAAATACAAATGCAGATGAAATAATTTTAGTTGTCAACAGATTTTTAGTTTTTGACAATGGTCACTTAAAATTGAGCACACACAGCTGTGTCTTCATTCTCATAGCTCACCATGATTTATGTTCAATTTGATGTCCTTTAACTATCATAGATATGCACTCAAAGTGTATTAGCATTGCTTTGCTGATGTAAACATTTTCATATTGCAAATATAAACCTAACAAATCCATTAATGTATCATAATATATTGTTATAATAAATGAAGGATATTTATATATTATCTAGCACACAATAAATATATATTAAGAGTAAATATATTGTTCACATTTATCTGATGTTGATAAGACAGTCATATTGTTAAGCACATATCTATAAATTTTTGTTTTGACAATAAAAACTATAGATTCAAGTCCTGCTATACTCTAAAAATAGTTAATATGAATTTTATATTTAAAAGCTATTATATACACATTTGTGATTTGTTCTTATTTGCTAATTACAACTTGCCACTGGTGTTGATATCTAATATTAAAAACACAGGTAGTTTTCTCTTCTTAAATTGCTAACCAAGGTAAACGAATTTCAATCTCATTTATTCCACCTTTATAATAGTACTCTAAATTATATATAGGTAGGAAACCTATAGTAGAGAATTGTTTCGTAAACTTTGATATTAATAAAAAATATGGTGCTATGAATAATACAGCTGAAAAAGATTTTAAAATGGGGGGACACAAAAAGAATGAATGCAAGCAATTATGACACTTCTCAGTGACATATTCTTTATAAAGATAGTATTTATTTTTAGTCCTTAAAAATCTGTACATGATATGAGTTCAGTAATTTCCTTCACCACAGGAAGTCTTGAGGGACTTAATCTATTTTCAATTCTATTCTATTTCCATTTCCCCACTCTGCTGAAGTTTTATAGTTAGGGAATGAGAAGCTTTGATCAGATTAAAACCAAACCTACTATTAATTTATAAAATTAGTTATTCTATGACATTTTTTTATGTTACCATTTTTGGTAAAAGAAAATAAGTGGATGATCTGAAGTTTTCTTGAGAGTTGCTAATGAAGGTGAGCAGCTTAGGGGAGTTACTTTCTAAAAATTAATCATGCTTTCTCCTATACTGCAAGATTCCTAAAATTCTACTCCTGTATATGCTTCAGTGATATACTATTTTTGTTATATTATCTTTCAAAATAGTATAAATATTTTTAAAAGTTATATGTTTACAGGAAGCTTATCGGATTAAAATATGATTATAAAACAAACTAAAGGGAAATCAGAAAGGAAAAATATAGGACAAGCTTGTACATTTTGCAGGCTAATACTGAAAGACAAACACAGCACTTAATCTTGCCGGCGATGGGTCATGCATGTAGCTCGAAATGTCTTAGCATTAAATCAGAGGGAGAAACTTGATTGGTCACACAATTCAGTGCTCAGTGCCTTCAAGATACAAGAAGTCTGAAATTCTGCTGATATGAAAACTGTTGTCTTCACAAAACGTCAGCATGGGATATCTTGAACTAATTCTCCATTATAGCTATGAGGTGAATGCAAATAGCTTTTTTACAGACTTATTCTATTAGGGCTTCTTGTATCTTTTAAAGATTACAGCTGTGTTAGTGACTATAAAGGTATATTTTAGTGAGGTCCAGGTTATCCAAGGAGGCTCAGTGTATATATATTAAAGGATGTCATTGGTTTATTTAACACACTTTTTTGGAGCGCCTATGCATAAGGTTCTATATGAAACACTACAAAGAATTCAGAGATGAATGAAATTGCCTGTCTGCAATGTGCTCTCAGTTATCATCATATTAAGAGATTACTACTCAAAGTTGAGAGACATGCAACTTTGGAGAACTTATAAAAAAGGCCAAAGACCATCTGTGGTATCGACGAGTGGCTGGAAGTTAGGCAGATTGTTTTGGAAAAACAGGATGAGGCCGCAGAATGGAGGTTCTGAAATGTGGATAAGAGGGAATTTTTCTCCAAGGAAATAAAGGTATAGCATGAACAGAACTAGAAGGCAAGTGAGTAATCTGACAGAAGTGGGGAAAGATGTTTCAAAGGGGGAAACCCTCTAAGTGACTAATTAAATCATCTGCATGGAGTAAAAGAGACTCAGATTGAGTTATCATTAAAAAAAAAAAAAAAACAAGGAAAAAAGAAACAAAGCTTATAGTGGAAGTGAAAATTTAGAACCAGTGACTGATAGAAGAGGCCTAAGGAATGAAAGCCTCACTCCTATTTCTAAGTGGCTGGGAGGTTATTGGTGCTATTAGTAGATTTAGGGAACATGGGGGAAGTAATATTTGCTTGAGGAAGGTTGGAAGAGAAAGAAATTCATTACTTCTGTTTTTGTCGAAGTGACTTATGCATATTCTTGGGCATAAACATACTTCATGATTGAAAGTCAGGCTGCATTCTCCTGCCTTCAATCCTTCAGCTGGAAGCAAACTCACTCAACTCTGAAAATAGACTGCTTGTTAATGTTTCTTCTAAGGAGCTGACACTTTCTCTCTCATGTAATAACTATTTTTAAGTGCCCTATTTTCTCCTCTACACTGAAATTTTCTGGAGGAAGGGATAGTGACTGCTTCATCTCTGTACATCCTTTATATTGAGTTAAGCCTGTTAGTAAGCTTAGTAAATGCCAAGAAATATCCACATTTAAGTGCCCAGACTGGAATCAAGGAAAGGATAAAGGAGTAGGCAGAGAAGTGGAGGTGAGTGACCAATGATAGATCAGATTCACAGAAGCTAAGAGAGAAGGAAATCCCAAGAAGTAGCTGACAGTGGACTCTTCTCCAAAGAACAGGTCTACAAATAGGAAGACTGGGAAGAAGGATCTACAAGTGAAAAGAATGTCCAGGCATTTGATATCCTGAAACCAGGATGAAAACTGAACGATGTTACCTGGCCCCTGAATTATTTTAGACTAATGTCCTTGGTAGCGTCAGTCTTGGCAGTCATGCACACATTTTTGGCAATAAAACCAGTTTGGAAAAATATTGAATGTTTATAGATTCCTTTTTTTTTCCATATAAAATTAAAGCAGATCTATTGGGGATAAAGAGTCTCATAATTTAGACTTATGGGAAGTTTGATGAGACGAATGCTCCGACATTTTAATGACTCGAATATTCAAGCTAGTCATAATTGTGAGTAACAGCCCACCAGTCTGGTCCCAATAGCTTCCTCACACATGTATATAGCACATTAGAGACCACAAAGGTATTTTTTCCTACACTTGAATTTCATCTTGAAATGAAGCAAAGTAGGCTTATCCTTTTGTTTCAGGTGGGGCAACTATGAATCACGTTAGGTTAAAATCAAGTTTACAGGGGAAGTATAGCTCGAGCAATTCATTTAGTTCATGCAATATTAAAAAAGTGCCAATTATGTCCCAGCACTACCTGAATTATGGGGAAGAGAGAAATAAAAGTCAGTTACCACAAATCTTTCCCTTTTCATCTTTTTCTCCCCAAATTGTCCTCCTTCTCTTGTGGATGTAAAGTTCCTCTCCATCCATAGGCCCCAATCTGCCTTTGAACTCATCAATTACTTTGGAAATTCTATCCTGGTGCCAAAGTATAGATCCTAGTTTATAGGACACACAGGGCACACAACCTCTGCTAATGCAGAATAGTAAGGAAGCAGACAATAAAAGAGGAAAGTTGTTTGGACCTTGGAAGGTGAATCCAATTGTCCACTGGAGTCTTAACTGAGTTGATACTCTCTACCACCAAATTCAGATATGAGAAGAGAAGTTTCCCATTGCTGATGTTCTCTATTCCATCGCTATTGGGCTATAAACTGGAGTATTTCTTCATCCTTCATTTAAACATCTAATTTTGCTTCATTTTTTTTAGTAAAAATGATTTTTTTTAGCAAAGATGAAATATTTAACAAGCCCCATATATGAGACTATATGAGAGGAAAAGGATGTTGTGGATGTTGCATCTGCTTTGGAACGTTGTTACTGTTAGGTTAGGACTTCTACACTTTGTTAAATAGAATTTGTAAATACTGGAGATTTTTTTTGTTTGTTTGTTAAGAATAGCTGTGCTTTAGGGAAAGAAGAAAAGCTTCTATCCTTGTCTAATGGATTGGTAGAGAAGAGCCTGGAAGAGGGAGTTATAACTATGAAAGAAGAGGCAGATGAGACAGAATCTAGAGATCTTGAAAGGACAACCAAGAAGACACTGCAATCTAAAAGAAGCTTGCCTACTGTCTTATCTATATGGCAAATAAAGAGGAGTGAAGGCTCACTTCAAAGCGTTGAACCTTGATGAAGCTGGTGACATTAAAACACCTACTTCAAGAAGAGAAGCGGGTGGAAGGGTGCTGAGAAAGGGCTATGTCCCTACCATAAGTATTTTTGGGTGAAGAGGCCAGCAGCACCCATCATTGGGAACCATGCCCTTTCAGCAAAGAGTGATCCATGCTTTGCATGGATCATTTAGAAATGAAAGGAGAGATTACAGAAATTGGTGAAATTAGAGAAGGAAAGAATATAGAGGAGAAGAGGAGAAGAGGAATTATGTCTACATCTCTTTTTGAGTGCAATGAAGAGGAATGAGGAAGCTCTGGAGGAGTTAGAGAAATAACAATCAGAACATACGAACAGCATAATAAATCTAAAAAGTGGAGTTAGAAGGTTGCTGTCAATAATACCAACTGCTTCCTGGATGTCCAGGATGATGAAGACTAAGAAATAACCATTACAAGGTGATGATGACCCTGGGGAACCCAGTCTTGGAAAAAGCACAGGAGCAGAAGTTTGATTTCCAGGGTTTACTAAAGATGACAAGTAGATGTACTAAATTCTGGTTTTTTGTTTGTTTTGGTCAGGATTGTTGGTGGAATATAGCCATCAAGTGAGCAGGAAAATCATTTTGATGTAAGTTGGGGTATAACTGAGATTATATTCTGACAGTGAAAAAATCTCGGCGAAGTACAAAAATTTAAAGCCTTCCTTTCTTTAATTTTATTATTCTTTATTGTGGAATAGCTCAGAATGTCACTTCTGTTTTAAATAGCTGAATTGATAACTGAGCAGGGAAAAATTTGGGTTATAAAACTCTCATTTTAATAAACATTCGTTAAACATTTAAAATATAAAATTTGTTTCTAATGTGTTGTAAAACATTGTAGAAGAAATAGCATTGCACAGTTTCCATTATAGTATTCAGTGATATTTGTACTCAAAAATATGCTGTTTAAATGAACTACTACAATTTGGCAAGCTTCCTAACTTTGAGATTTTATAAAATAAGTGTATATTTGAGTTAACCATCCCAAATACATTCCTTTTAAAATTGTCCACTCCATTTACTTGCTTTCTAAAAAGTAAATTTTCTCCTTCTACAGATCATTGAATTGTGTGTTTGGGGTGTCTCGAATTGTAATTGGTGGGTCTTGTTCGTAAGCAGATAAATATCTGAAGGATATAGAAGAGCAAGTTATATGAAAAAAGAAGCTAATTGGATCTTTACTATTTTTAACTATAGATAATTATAAGCCAACGAGGGCCAGAAAAATGATATTGTTCGTATTTGGATTGCTATCAGCTAATGATGTATTTAAAGTACTTAGGATATCATACTCCAAAGTAAGTACCATGTGAAGTGAAATAGGAGGAAAAAGTTACAGGCAAGTTTACTAGGACATAAAAGCAGCATGAGTTGTTGGGAATCTGCAGTGAAGCCATAACATAATACCACAGGAAAAGGAAAATAGGACTTTTGCATAGCAATGAGACCACTCCTGGAACTGTGCATCCGCGGTGGGATACCTTTTAACAACAACGAACGTCTAGGAAATTGGAAATAGTTTAGAGACAAGCCATAAGAATGATTAAGGGCTTGGAAAGACTGCACTGAAACAAGATTAAAAGACCCTACATTTGTTTAACGTGGTGAACAGATGACTAAAAGTGGGCATGGTATCTGTTTATAAACATCTGAAGGCTGGGTGTAAACACGAAAGATAGAGAATTGAATACTACGGTCCTAAAAGGATTGAACTTGAGAAGAAATTTCAAGAAAGAATTTAAAAGTAAATATAATGACGCTGTCTTCCAGAGTGTGTGCATTTCCTTTCCTTTAGAGACCCTGCCAAGAATGAGGAAGTGAGCAGAGAGCCTAGGGAAGAAAAGGACCCAACAGATCCCCTGCAGATCTGATTTCTTCACTTTCCCAAACCAGTAGAAAACTTTTTAAGCTTCATCCGTTTGCACAAAACTACTAGGAAAGTATGTTTATTTAGAGACTAGAGAAAACCAGCAACATAGTCCTTTAGTTCCAGGGCAATTCTGTTTACCTCCATCTGTTCATATTGATGCTGATCTTTAAGAGTGCATCTTCCAAAACTTACAAGGTTTGGTTTAGAATCGACTAAGGAACAAATGAATGATTTTGTTTTCTAAGAATTGTGTACACTTCTCGCTGGCGTTTGAAGGTATATGGAGAGTAACTCAAGAGATCTATTTGGGATTATTTCTAAAAGACTCTGGTCTTCTGTTTTCTTTTTGTAGTGTCTTTTAAATTTTTTTTTAAATCTTAAAGTTTGTTCATATTAAAGTGATGGCGTATTTTTCCCTAAAGTTACTTTTAAATGAAATTAAAATAAAATTTGTTTTGGATTACAAGCTCCTAGAGGGCTTTGTTTGTTTAATTTGACTTATACAAAACCCAATGCCAAATCAGTGACATGCACACTTGAAATATAAACAAATAGTAGATGATAACTACAGAGGCTTCCTGCCCAGAGGGGTTGGTTAAGGCAATTGCTAATAAGTGGAGCTTATATTTACACTAAATAGTCACATCTTTTTTCTAACCCCCTCTCCCTCTCCAATACTCTTCATCCCCTCGCCATGTCCTTTCTCAGATAAGTTTACTATTTATGTATATTGTGATGGCTCAATTCATGTCACAGAGGATCTGCTAGTGCTTCTGACTCACTTCAGAATTTTCCAGTAGTTTTGGACTTTAGAGCTTTTCCACCTGTTCTTCCAGGTCCTATGTTTTACTTCCTGCGCCTCTTTGCCTTGTAGAACTTCATTGCAGTACCAGACAAGGCCAATAGGTGCTGCCACTCCATGGTCCTTTGAAAAGCGGCTTTTTTTCAGTGGTTACAGGCTGAAGGGTGTGCAGGTAAGGGGAGGGGTGGGGATGACAATTGGAGGAGAGGGAGAGGAATGGGTAACTGATATATGCTCTCAGGAGAGTAATTTGGTTTTTAATTGTGTGCTTACAAATTGCTTGAACTTTATAAGACTGTAAAAAACAATAAAAATAAATTAATTTTAAAAAGATCACAACTTCAGGTATATTTTGGCAAGGAACTCAACAAATGATTAGAAATGATTTTGAAAAGTTATACATAAACACATATCTTCAGTAATGGAAACAGAAATCTTGAGAGTAAGTTTTGGAAAGCTCAAAGGACTTAAGGACTCCAGTTCTTTAAACTAATGTTCCCCCAAATTGTGTGGAATAATTTAAGTTGTACAGAATAAATAATTTTTATCCCTATAATAAGGTTCCATTTGCAGGATTAGCTTTTATTCTTGGCAACTTTTTTTGGATTTCCATTTGTGGCAATGATAAAAACTCCTTTTATCGGGTAAACTTATTTAGCTTATTTAAAGAAAATATGATTAAAATATTTCAGATGATATGGCAAAAATATAAAAGTGGGATTCAATAGAATGTTGGAAACAATGCCATCTTTAAACTAGCAATACATTTTGCCCAGACAATCTTGAAAATTTTTGTTTCTTAAACTTAGTTTTGTTTCTTAACTTTACCTCAAGCATGAATTGAAATATGACATACTTGCATGGCTTCTAGTGGTTGCTACATTAGATATGTACATCTCAGGCTGGATGGACTCCAAGGTAGTAATAAAAAATTGAATGATATTGAAGTATGGTTGTGTTTTGATATTTTTTGTAACCATTTCTTGTGTAGATATATACGAAATTAGGTAGGAGCAAAACAGCTTGAAAGCAAGATCTGTGCTACTGAAGATCTGATTTTTGAAAGGAGCAAAGAACATGTTAAAAACTGCATTTGTGTTGGACTAAAACTATGTTGTGCTGTTTTAAAATATAAATTTCTTTTTATCAAAGATATGCATTTTCCCACCTCAGGTTTTATTCAGAATCAAACTAATATAAAATATTTTCCTCAAAATGGGATTAAAAACGTTGTGACCTTACAAGGACAATATTAATTTCATCATTGCACCTAACTTTTATATGATATTTGCTGTATCCGTTGGAGCAGCCATAGATATTGAGTGGTTCAAAAACACTTAGCTTGCATAACGGTGCAACCAATAAGAAGAAACATAATTTTTCTAAGCGCTACCAATAGCAGCATCACAGTGACAAATAATGGTCTTTGGGTTCTTACAGAAGCTGGTTTGAATCTTAGTTTTGCCACTTAATAACATACTGCTAAGAATTTATAACATACTGCTAAGAGTCCTTAATTTTCTCCCCTGTAAAATGGGGACAATAAAACCTGCAAGGTAAATCAAATCTATGCATTTTCCTCTTAAGTATATATAACTGGCATCTTCTTCACACCAGGATGTGCTCTAGCCCATGCTTCAAATTCCCTTCTGCAAACTCATTGCAAGACCCTTTCTACCTTGAAGAATCAGGAAAGGAAACATGGCTGGCAGTGCCCAAGCTCTCAAGGAAAAAAAAAAAAAAAAAAAGAACACCCAGTAAGTGCTGAAAGCAGCAACGAGTACCATTTACAGTTTAAATTTATAACCTGGCCTTTCCCATGACTACTCGTAATTGTCAGGAATGCCTTATTAATTAAACACTAAATTGTAACTACAAGTATTCAGTGTTTGTTTCTGCGTTTGAACTTGATAGTGCTTATGTCAGTGGCAGAAGACCCTGTCGAAGCAGAGGTGAAATCCTACTCTGAACTTTCCTGGGAATAGAATGTAGTTTACAATGTAATAAAACTGAATTTTCTTTGGATGGGAGTCGTTTATATTAACGAATTTGCAATCTCTTCGGCCACATCAGGCGATGTGGGAGGCTGCTTGCTGAATCATAGGCTTTGTGGTTAGAGACCACGGGGTTTATCTTTGGGAAAGTTACTTGGGTTTCTCGGTTCTCAGTTTCCTTGTCTCTTACACAGGCTCAAATAACCACCGTGGAGGTGCTGTGAAAACCAAAATGAACCCGTAGGTACGATAGGCAGGTCAGCAGAATAATCGGCACTCGGGAAATTCCTAATCAATGAAAACCTTCACCATCGGGGCCACAATTCAAGAAGATGCTCCCACTAGACGGTCGATGTTAGGAAAAAGTGACTCAGTGGACGCGACACCTATCGCTTATCGTCTGTTCCGCGGTGGCCTCCGTCGTGGTAGAGTCTGAAGCGCCCCGAGGGTGCATCATGCACGCGCAGGGCTGAGGCACAAATGTCACTTCAGCAATGTGCCGGGGCAGTTCTGACGCTGCCTTGGAGTCTGTCTTCCCTGCCTGACCTTTGGGCGTCTGGGAGGGATGCCTATACCTGTGCCCAGCCCTGGAAGGGGCCCAGGTCCTTCCCAGGACGGCCTTCCCCAGACGGCTTACTCCCTCCTAGCACACATCTCCGCGGAAAAGGGCCTCCCCCCCCTCCTTTGGAGAACCCCCACCCCCACCCCGGCCTGGCGTGGTCGTTTTTCTTTTACGTTGTGGCAGGAGGCGAAGTCCCTTCTGTCGTCTCCCTCAGGGTAAGTGGAAAGGAGTCCAGCAGGGGGCCCGTGGGGGCGTCCCCCGGGCCGGAGCAGCCGCTCCCTGACCGACAGCCCGGGGGTGGGGGGGGGGGCTGCCCCGCGTTAGCAGGTGGGGACAGCCCGCGAGCCCCTGGCTCCGGGAGGGCAGTGAAGGCGCGGGTCCCTCCCCTCCGCCGGGAGGTGGCCGCGGCCGGCGCCAGGCCGGTAGGGGCGGGGTGGGGCGGCGCGGAGGGCGCGGAGATGACCGCGGCGCCACCGTGAACGCCCAGGGCCCCGCGCGGTCCCCACGCGGGACCGCGAACGATGACAACAGGCGGTTAGCCGAGGTCGAATACAAAGGAGGGCAGCCCCAGCGCGCCGCCGCCCCCCGCGCGCCCCGGAGGCCGGCGCTGAGGCCCCCGGCGGCTCCCCCCGCCCCCCGCCCGCCCGCGCGCCCGCGCCGCGCCGCCCGCCGCGGGGCGCACGCTGCGCCGCTGCCGGCCTGGGCGCAAAACTTGCAGCCAGTCGGCGCGAAGCTGGCGCTCGGCTCCCAGACGGGCTCCCGGGGGCGCCGCGAGCCACGGCCGCCGCGGCTGGGCGCGCGCTTGGCCTCGTCCGTGCGTTTGTTCCCGGGGCAGCGCTTTGGCTGCTCTCCTTCCCTCCTTCCCTCCTCCCCCTCGGAGCCGGGCGCTCCCCCGCCCCGTTGCTCCCCCACTTGTGCGCGCTATTTGTTGCGGGGTGGCCGAAGGGAATGTCCTGTGTGCACCAGAGGCGCAGCGCGGAGGGGAGACTGCGACCCTGGAAGGAGCGAGCATAAGGAGCCGGGCAGCGGCGCGCGGGCTTCGGGACCCCGAGGCAGGCCGGGCGGAGGGAGGTGAGTGCGCTTCGGGCTGTCCTCGCTGAGGCTCCGCGTCGGAGCGCCGCAGACCCCTGGCCAGCGCGCGTCCTGCAGCCCGGGCGCGGCGCGCAGCCGACGGAGAACGCGCCCCGGACCGGTGCGTGGACCCCGAGGTTCCGGCGGGCGCCCCGAGGCGCGGGCGGCTGGGGCTGAGGGGGTGCGTCCAGCCCCGAGGATGCCACGGGCCCGGGGTCCGGCTGCGGCCGGCCTGAGCCCCGCACTGCGAGGAACCCGGGCTGTACCCGTGGCTACCCGCACCCGACCCGCCTCCCCAAGGGGCGCGCTCCGGAGTCCCCCGACATCCTTCCTGGGACATTTATGAGTCGGGGTGATCCCCCGGGACTCCAGCACGGGGGTGGGTCCCTGGGCGCCCCCAGGAGCCTGGAGTCTTCTGGGGGGTGTGCATCCCGCGCTCGGGCTCTCAGCTGGGGGACTTTTCCGCGGCGGCCATCGGTCCGAGCGCCTCCCCGCGCCGGGGCCCGAGGTCGGCGGCCGCGGGCCGGGGTCCCTGAAGTCAGAGGCGTGCATTGGCTCGGGGCGCGGGTGCCGCCCCCGACCGAGAACTTCTCCAGCCCCAGGGACCTGGCGGGGCCGAGCTGTTGCCTCCCGCTTTGGAGGCTGCGGGGCGCGGGGCGCCGCCGGGGTTGGAAGCCGCTCTCCGGGCAGCGTCGGTCGGCGGGGCTGGGGCTAAGCGCGCGCGGCTTCTCGGCTGCGCCGCCCTCGCTGCAGCCACGACTTAGGCTTAGAGCCGCTTTGCGAGTGATTTTGCCTTTGGGCACCTTTGCAGCCGTTCGGAGGCGGGAGAGAATTGGCAGCCCGTGGCCGGGCCAGAGCAGCGGCGAACCCAGGAGCGCGGTTGCAGTTTTTGGTATTTCTTCCCTCCCGAGGGGTGGCCGTTTTCCCCCCTCACCAACACCTTTCTTACCCCTTCCCTTGAAGGGGGCAGGTGGGACTTGAACTTGAACTTGAGCGGCGGGGAGCGGGGGGGGGGGGGGGGGGGGGGGGGGGGGGGGGGGGGGGGGGGGGGGGGGGGGCGGTGTGGCTGGGAGCGGGTCTCCTCGGCTCTGCCTCCCGCGCCTCTCGCCTGCCTCATCAAGCGGGCAGAGACCTCCAGGAATCCTGAGCCGCGGCAGTGGAGGCCAGCGCGGGTTCCGGGGTGCTGACCCGGGCCCCCGCGTGTGTTTTGGTTTCCGAGTGTTTCCACGTGGAGCACCTCCGTGTGCGTGAGCCTGGTGTTCTCGATGGTGAAGCGGTAACAGGAGGCTGGTGTTCAAACCCAGTGGGCCATTGGCCATTCATTTGCTTTCCTGGCTGTCATTACAGACACTTCCAAAATCTGATACCTAGGAGAACCAACAGGTTAGGTTTCACATTAAGAGCTCATACTTAACAGTTTTCTTTCTCCCTTACCACTTTTGGCTTGGCCCCCGGGCATCAGCGTCATTGATGGAGCGAAAAACTGTCTTCGCGAATATGGCATTTTGTTCCTCTTCCTTGCGGCCGCTCTTTGCACCTTCGGGCGTTCGTGGCTTTCACTGCCGGCTTCTGAGGGACTTGAGGTGGGAGTCCCGGGCGCATGTAACCACCGCTGGCTTCCCTTCAACAGCGTCTGCAGTTTCCTTTACACCTAGGTGATCAACAGGATTGGAAGTCCCTGGGATTTTGTTTATTTGTTTGTTGGATTGTTTCTGTTTTTATGTTTGAAACTACCTCAGCCCCACGATTGTATTTGCTGCCCATTTCTGGGTACAAATTGGTTTTAAGCAGAAACTGCTTTTTTTCCGTTCCCTCCCCCCAACCTCTTTTTAAGTATTTCTTCTTAGTTTATAGCTGAAGAACCAAAAACTGAGGGGGGGGGACGGGGGGGGAGCAAAGAAAACCCTAAAGTAGAATCTGTGGTACGAGGTCTGGTTCGTTTCAAGACACTGCATCCAAAGGCATTGGTGTATTTTCTGAAATAGCATTACCCCAAGAAATAAGTAACACTAGTATCAAGAAACGGATGGTGTTTTCTGTGGCTGGCAGAATCTTATTTTTGTGGCAACAAGACCAAAAGCAGATAGGACTGCATCTGTTTTTATTGTTATTATAAACCATAAAAAAGTTTGTTTCTGCTGATGAAAGTTATGTCATTCAGAGTTAAACCAATTTTTACAAATGACTATATAAGAAAGGTAAAATTTATGACAGTTGTAACTTTGTAACCAATATAATTAAATTTTCTGGAAATGGTTCTTTATTTTTTCCCCCTGATTATTGGAGTTATATCCTTGAATTTGGAAGTAAATAAATGTCTGAAATCAGTGTGATTTTTAAAAGCTATTTCCTTTTGTCAGTTACTTGTAGATAGCGGGCTTCAACATTTTGAGGCCATCCTAAATAGAGATTGTTTCACGGTTATAGGTAAAATTAAAATATCTGATTATTCTTTACCTTAGTGCTTGTCTTATTTAATGTTAGAAATCCATTTTCTCCTTTCCAAAACGAGAAGTTTGTGTATATGTATATATTCATAGGCAATATTTACTTAAGTAATATGCTCAAGTTTAAAAATAACCCTGAGATTTGTATAAAAAGAAATTGGTTCAAGAACAGTCGTTATGTTTATTAAAAAATACAGCTGCTGTGTTTAAGAAAAAGCTAGTTGTAAAAACTGGTTGAAAAAATGTCTTACCAAAAAAATTTCTTAAGGAGAGACTGGCAGATGAATACTTTGTCATTTTGCTGTGTATTTTTCTTTTAAAAAAGACCACATTTTGGTTAAAAGAAACCAAGTTCTCTATTTCTATGAGTTTCCTTTTTATTTATATTGTGATTTGGAGTGTAAATAAATTTTACATAGCCACGGGAAATGGAGTGTCTTGTTTCATGTTTTCAATCTCTGTTGCAAGCTTTAAATGACTGGTGTCATGTCTAAAAATATATTTATTTGGCTGAGTACTTCATTTTTTAAAAATTGATGCATTGGAATTAAATTATCCTGAATTTTCAGGAAGGTAGAATAGTAGAAAAACTAGCCTGTTGTTATGAAAAGATAGGATGTTGGAAAGCTCACATTTTGACTTTCAAGTTATGAAATTAAACTTACTTCCCCCAGTGACACCTCACACTTTATACAGACTTTAGGAAGAGGGGAGATAATCTTTTTCAAGACTTAGTGAAGTGTTAGGTCATTTAAGAGTGCAGGTATTTATTATATTTTTTATTATCTCTCTCCTACTCCCCACTAGGTAAGGATAGGAACAGTGAGTATTCAGTGAAAGCGGGGCCCCCCTTCATAAGGAGTTTATTCACCATAGTTCTGTATCGCAGCTGCTGATCATATTTCATGGAGCTGTTAAAGCACTTAAAACCTAAAATTAGGTACTGTCTGGTTGTAAATATTTCAGATCACTCATTTAACCAAATAGAAAAGAGTGCTTATCTAAAGCAGAAGACCTTTAAATACTCTCCTGGAAGAGCTGAACAAATCTCCATCACCTTATTTTTTTAGTGAGAATACACTCATCACAGTTTCTTTTTCAAATGGATATTATTCTCACATATTAGAAACTCTTATAAGGTGTCTCCCTATAGAGTATCTTAAACTAATTGTATTCAGAAGTACAGTTGGGGATTTTATTACAATGGTTACTAGGTGAATGAAATCAACACCAGGAGAATGGGGATGGCTTTGCAGTCTACCTGTTCCTCTCATGAATTTTTCCCACTAAACTACAAAATGACCTGCTCTTTCAGACATTTCTTCCAGAGATGGGTGAGATGTAGTAGTGTATTTCATTTGTATGTATAGGATGATACTGCCTCTTGTAGTTCGAGATGTTTTAATACCGAATATTCATTAAATTATACAGGGAGCCGAACTTGGCGTCATTTAACTTGAACTTGAGTGGGAGAAAATAAACAAGAATCCCATATTCAAACGCAGTACAAGCAATCTTGATTGCTTTTAAGAGGTCTGAAGACTTTGTAAACATTACTGTCATCTAACATTGCTTGTGGCACTGCACAGTAACGCGTGCCTTGGGAATATGCCATTCGAGTCCTGAAGTTTGTGGTTCTTACAGTGTTCTCATCTGTGTTTTCATGGATGAGAAAGGTACTGAAAATGAATACCTCTGCCTGATGCCCCTATTCCTTTTCCCTCTTCCAGAAAAGGAGATGAAATAGATTAATTTAAAAACAGAAGTCATTTTGGATGATCAGAACCACATTTCTGTGGTGGCTTAAAACAGTTTCTGAGTTTTCCTGTAACCTTCTCTGTCATTGAAAGGTGCTAATTGATCTTAGAGCACTGACATTATAGTATAGTTTGATATTTGAAACCTTTCACCATTGGGCTGGCCCTTTGCTCACCCTGAGATTTCAGTACATGACTGATGAAGAATAGTGACCTATTAAAATGTCAGAAATTCTAATGTGAAAATATCTTAATGCAACATACTCCTATGTTTAAGCTTTTATTATTTACAGTAATTAAAATTACATTATTGCACTTCTAGATCATTGAATAAATTGCCTATATTGTCATGCTAGAATTTTTAGATATTAATTTTAGCATAAGTGTGTTTTTTTAAGATTTAAATTTTTAGGCAAAATCTGATGGCAGTGATCACATTTGAATACTGTTAAAGTAAAGTTGCATTACTGGAATAATTGTCTTAAAATGTCATGTCTGAAGTATACCTCTTAAAGTATATTTTAAGAAAGTATATTTTAAGAGTTAAATGGTCACTTTAGTCTTTGTATCCTTGCACTCTTTCTGTCATTGATTTCACTGATCTTGCCACTATCGTAAAGTGGTGGCTAATATTTACTGAGGGTTTTATTTAGTACTTTAAAGTGTTTATATAGATTAGAACCTCTTTATCTTCTTATCTATGCTACAAATTAGGTACTGTTATTATTCCCGTTTTATGGATGATAACACTGAGGCCCAGCCTTGCAGAGAGGATGCATACATGCTCACAGCTCTGCGGTCTGACTGCAAATTCTTGATCTGTAAGCCTTGTGCTAGACACTGGTTTCCATGGGTTGTATATGATGTCATTTTCAATGGTAGCGAAACAGATACCTTATTTTTATATTATAAATACTTATTAACATGTTTCATTTTAGTATATTAGAAAGCTATTTTGAATTTCTTACTAAATCTATAATTTCATGGGTACTATTATTTAAAATAAGTCTGAAAAAGGAAAAATGTAAAAACACCTAAAGAACTAAGTCCTACACTAAATAGCCCAAGTCATGAAATGATTGGTGGCAAATGATTGAATTTGGAGAAACTGTTATTTTAGAACAGTTCCTGAAATGAAGAACTTAGAAGAAAGCTTTTGAATATTTAATTTACATGCAAATTTCCCTTTTGCATTTCAAGCCTTATTTCTTGTTTCCATGTTACCCATTTTGTAGATTTTGCTGTTGTTTTATGTCTGAAGGCTGGTGTGACTCTCACATCCACACATGTCTGTTGAACCAACTAACAAGGGCTACCTAAGGATCTCTATATGCAAGTTTACATTGATAAGCGGGTAACCCACCCGTGTTTTCAAAATACTTCCATTATGCAGATAACGGACTTTGCCTTTTTACGTTTTCATCTAGGTGAACACATTCTGTTGGGTTGTTTTTATAACTTCACTATCTTTTTCCACTAAAGCAGTGGCTTTCCTTTGTTATTTATTTATGTCATTAGACACAGATCCCTTTATTCATGTGAAAGCTTACAGTATGCTCACTGGAGAACTTCACTTTTCTGAGTGAAACAGGACAGGAAGTGGGTGGCCAGGGAGTGGCTTGTCAACACTCCCTCTTACCTCTGAGACCTCCTAAGGGCTTGCTTGGTTAGGGTCTTCAGTTGTGTGAACTAAAAGAGTTTCCTGACCAGAGGTGTCATTCTGGAGTAACTGAAAACTAAAACAAAACAAGAAACAACACTCAAATACCATACTCTTTCTCCCTTTGAAATATGTCAGCCAAAAGGTGGGTTTCCTCTTCCTGGTCAAGTAGAGTCTTCTTTTTAAGCAGTCTGCAATTTTACCTCAGTTTATTGTTTATTCAAAGTATTTCCCATGTGGAAACACACGTCTGAATGAAGTATTTAACGTTTGTATGTGCAAAGTTTTGCTTTATTAGAATATTTTTTTCCCCTGAGAGACTTTGTGAAGTACATCAACAGTGGCATAAACTCACTTGACCTTAGATTTTCATGTCAATTATAACTACTGTTTCTGTTCCTTCCCTTCTTTTTTAAAAGAAAGGGACATTTCTTGTGAAAGTCTCCAATTAAATCATAAAAATTTACATTCATATACCATTAAGTATAATTCTGCTCACAAAAGCAATAGCATTAAATTTGAAATGCTAGTCTTAGTTGTAGGTGTACCACCTACTGGGAGGGCTTTCTTTCCACAAGGTCAGGTACACAATTCACAGACCTAGGCCTGTGCCCAGCAGAGTGATCTACTGATTACATTTCACCTTTGACTCCCAGCTCCCCAGTGTTCAAGTATTTGCAAAACCCCTGAATGTTCTAAGAGATGGAATATTTCTATCTCAACCTGTCTAGGATGTTGAAAGGGATGATGACTTGGTGACTCAACAGGTCTCTGGATTAGTTAATTTTTTTCACTTAAAATTGTATTTTTAATGCAAATTTAATCACAAGGTGGGTGAGTCACATTCAGATTTCCTTTCAAAGGTTTTCAGTAACCTCCCACTGTGTTTCTAGTAGGTAACTTAAGAATACAAACCTCAATATTTCTGTAAAGAACAGCAAGAGTACCAAGATTTTTTTATTTATAAGAACTTTTAGGTGTTACTATGATATTCTGCTTTATTTTTCTTAGTTGACCCACAAAGAATTATAGATAAGTCAGTTCTGTCTCCATAATTGCTGACTTTTAGTTTTTTTAAGTTTTTTTTTTTTTTCAGGAAGATAGATAGCATTATTGTGTGTGTGTGTAGAAAATGCTTTTTAAATGTGTTTTCATGATCAGTGGCGTGTCGCCAAAGACATTTAAAAATTAGAGGGAGATGGGGAGATATGAGGCTCTTTTTTCACTGTATAATGTTGAAGATTTTGAGGCTTTTAATGTCTTTAGAGTGAGGTTTTCTTTTTCTGGACATGTGCCATTCACAATTTATAAAGCATGGCTAGCCTAGTCATCTAGCTAACCGTGGTAACCAAGGTCACTGGTTTAATCTTCAGATTATCACCTTAGTTCTAGGTGGACACTTGTCCTACATACATTTTAAAAAAAATCATACTGTTCTTTTCATTAAAAGTGTGTCTGCAGTTTCTTTATTGTTTTTCCTGTTTCTCTTGTGGAGCCATTTTGGACCTTGTTGGACCTGTGTCTAAAACCCTCCTCTCAATTCCATCTGTTCACATTGGCTTGTTTTTATCGGTTTCCTCTTTGACTTAAAACTCTTTTGAACATTCCTTGTTGCCTATAGTATGGAGTCCAAGTGTTTTAGCAGGACATACAGACTTGCTGAGAATCTTGCTTGGATTCCCATTCTCATCTCTTACCACCCACTCACAAGAAATCTCTTCTCTAGCTGTATGGAAAACAGTTTTCATGGCTATTCTGGCCATTTCCATTTCATTTTTGTGCCTATGATTTTTGTGCCCGGAAGATATCCCTTCCCTGCCTCTGGAACTTCTTTTCAACTTCTTTTTCACCACTCTAAATACACAATCGTGCGTCCTCTGGTAATGCCTCTCTTACCTTCAGGGCATGAGTTGTTTCATTTTTCTTTACTCCTGAAAGCATCCACCTTCTACCTTTTACATATATTTGCCACTTAGGAATATAATAGGTTATGTGAGCTTAATTTTTGTGCATGGTGGAGAATTTGCTGACGTTTTAGCTGGTGTTTGTCATCTTTAAGTCTCTCATAAGTAGGGTTAAAGAATTCCTAATGAATTAATGTGTGATGAAAATGGAGCTGACTGCAGTGGCAGTGGCAGTGGTCCTGGACATCCTCTGCCATGAGAGTGGACAGAAGGAGAGCTATGATCTCGAAAAGGTAGGACTTAATAGACTGCAGCTCTGAATTCAGGCCTAACCTTTGAGTATCCATATATGCATGCAGACATGTATTTTTTTTTCTTCAGACACTGGGAATTCAGTGGTCCAGTAGGTTAGTCAAGGATTCTGAAAATCTTTGGCAATATGGGCATTTTGTAATGATTGAAATCTGAGAGATACTATTTTTTCAGTAACATAGTAAGGTTAAGTACAAAAAATTAAGGAGTCCTCACTTCAGTAAAGACACTAATGGTCAGAGTGTCAGCAAAGCTGATTTCATTTCAATTTTTTGCATGTAACAAAATATACTTCATGTAGTTTATGAGAACTCAGTGAGTAGATACAGTTGGATAATTCAAAACAGTGTTGATGTGAGTAATAGCTGTTACAATTATGGTTGTGTACCTTCCATGAGATTATCTGAGGTGTTCCACAGACTTTTAGAGCTGAAAGTTCTTCTGGGCCATACTCTGCTTACCATAAATTTGGTCCTCCGGGTTATCTTGAAAATCTGAGGCTGTATTTAGAGCCTTAAGAGATACACTGGAAGTGCTTGGATGTCAGATCTGCCCATTTGCATTGTACAGCATTTCTTTTAGCAAAGACTTCCATGTACACTAATCTAGGTTTTTTTTCAGGTCTTTAACCTGTGAGGTTCTCAACTACTCTCAGCGACTATAAGCACATTCTCAGACAGTGCTCTTCTTTCATAGCCAGTATCTAAACTTCTTCATTTGCCTTTCTCCAGTTTGAAACCACTAATTGTAAGAGTTTACTTAATGTTATATAGATAGTGAGCTTGAACAGCACAGTGAATGACATGGTGAATCTTATCCTTACAAAGACAATGGGATGGTACTAGTGTTTCTATTTCTTGATTTTATCTTTTGCTCCTTTAATTCAGAAGGAATGATTGCAGTAGTTTCTCCTGACCTATGGAGGGATAAATTGCAAGATCCCAGTGGGTTCCTGAAACCCAGAATCATCCTAAACCCTGTATATACTATGATTTTTTCCTACATATACTTACCTATGATAAAATTTAATTTTTAGATTAGGTACAACTTAACAACAATAAGAAAGGAACAATTACACCAATATAGTATTATAAAGTTTATGTGAAAGATGCTCTTTTTCACAATATTTTATCATATGTAATATTTCCAGACTCTGCTTGGCAGTGTGTATTTAAAACTTGGGAAAGTGAAACTGTGGATAAGGAGGAACTACTTGGATATGACAGACTGGGACTGACAGAGGAAGGGAAGTTAAAAATAAAATGTTATTTGTCAGATTTCATTTTTTCCTGCTTACCTAGAGTTGCTCCAAATATGTTGCTAATATTGTTGTGCCCGAGTTTCCCCATATATTTAGGCCAGGGCTTTTCAAGCTGCACTGTAGACTTTCAGGGCTGGATAAATGTTTGTCAGGGTGTGTGTGTGTGTGTGTGTGTGTGTGTATGTGTGTGTGTGTATGGCTGTTTTGTCTGTTGTAGAGTGTTTGATGGCATCTCTAGTCTCTACCCACTAGATGCCAGTAGCAGCCTCCTTGCAGAAGACAGTGATTCCAGATTTTGCCTGATGTCCTGTGGAAACAAAATTACTGCCCACACAACCCACACCCCGAACCACCCCCCCCCCGCCACTGAGAACCCATAACCAAAGTAGATCTTAAGATCACTTGATAGAGTCAGAAAAGAACCAAGCAGCTGCATGAGCATGAGAGGACTGTTCTGTTCTCAGTCAAGTGTGGAGAATCTTTATTCCTTCCCCCCAAGTTTATTCGTGAAGTCAATGCTTATTTGTCTGTGCTGATTGACAGACTTTACATAGAGAGAGTTTACAGATAAGCTTCACACAGCTTCACTATCTTCAACATAGTTTCTTTTTCTGGAAATATTATCTGAGGGAAGGAGGTTCAGAATACCTTGAAAAGTATGCAGAAAGTAGACATTTATCTGAATCAGCTCGCTGTCTACTCTTGCTATTGCTTTCACTAATATTTGCTAGTAGGTACTTTTGTTTAATTTTAAATGTTGACAATTATTTGTACTTTTCTGTAAATACTCAGGCATAAGAAACTTTCACTTTTGTCTGTAGTATCAGAAAAAATAAAGT
This sequence comes from Uropsilus gracilis, assembly GCA_004024945.1. Taxonomy (NCBI): domain Eukaryota; kingdom Metazoa; phylum Chordata; class Mammalia; order Eulipotyphla; family Talpidae; genus Uropsilus; species Uropsilus gracilis. The sequence goes on from PVHY01001462.1 coordinate 108,366, forward strand.
TGGTTGTAGGCACAGCTGCTTAAGATGCCAGACTGGGCAGATGAAATAATTTGGTTAATTGTCAGGAGAAATTTTCAGAGTGTGTCTTAAGTTTCCATTTGTGTCACCATTTCAGGATCTTGCGGTTAATAGCATTGTGCAGTCTGCAAAAAGTAAAATTGAAAATAATGCTTGTGAAAGCTCCTTTTGTGAACTGCCGAATCCACACCATGTTCTGTTTCTATAGGCTTCATCTCAACATAAGCATGTAATCTATACGTTGACATGCAGTTGTATGTAATGACTGGTGTTGTAGTGTGAACACTACCTTTCGGACCTCTGTGTAGCTTAGTATATGCACAAGAAGTTTCAAACATGACCAAAAGAAGCAAATTGGGCCCATATACTGTTCACATAAAGTAGTGAGGGTAACTTTGCCTATGTGCATTTTAGGGTGGATGTTGACAGTTATTTTGAAATAGGAAGCAATTAACTTTAGAAATATAATTTAAATCATGTCCATGTGGACTTAATAGTAAGGAAGTTTTTAAACTTTTTCCCTCTTGCTAATAATTGTAAAGATGCTTGAAATTCCGTACATGTCTGGTTTCGTGGTTTTACTGTATTGTATGAGGCAGGTAATCATGTTACCTGGAGGCAGTCAGACTGACCTGGAAATGCCAGTCACATCATTTACTAATTCATGCTCAACCAGAGGTGGTGGAACACAGCCTGGACTGTCTGTCATCTGTCTGTCTTTCTCTTCCTTGCTTGTCCTTGATTTGTCTTTTCATTTTAGAAATGTATTCCTCTTGGGGAGAGAGTAGCTGCATATACAGCATCCTCCATGTCACCAAAATGGCTTTCTGTTTTCTAAGACAAGAAGGGCCTCTCTCAGCTGCCTGCTAGCAGAGGGGATGCTGGGCAACCCAAAGACAGATGGGATATGTGTAGGGGGTCTAAGACAAGGCTTTAAGTCATGAATTTGCAGACATTGGAGGAGACTTCTGTTCATGCCTTGACAGGAAACCTGAAGAAGAAGGCGCAGCAACCCTCAGTTCCTACAGGCATTTTATACTTGACATGAACAGGAAGCCCGCTAGCCCCTTCATCATTGGCCATTAGCCAGCTAGCCAGGGATTCCGTTTTTTCCAAATGAACTGCTCTTAGGGTCATAAATCAGGGAACTCCAGAGAAAATTCAGTTCTACTCTCTCAGGCAGATTCTTTGTATAGCGCATTCTAACATGGAAGACTCACCTTCTTTTTATGACTGCTTTGCGGCAGAAAATGCAATTAGGCACTTTCTTTGCTCTCCCTGAGATAATCACACCAGCCTTGTCCTCCTCTGCCCCAATATCCTTAACTCACTTGCTCTTAACTCTTTTGCTGCCTACCTGGACAAAAAAAAAAAAAAAAATCTACTCACTTTTCAAGGCTTAGCTCAAATGTCACCTCCTCTGGGAAGCCTTCCCTCAGGTTTCAGCAGCCTTCATTCTTTCCTCTCTGTAATGAAATAGCACCTTATTTGGGCTATTAATATAACAACACACTTTGTTGGGGCTAATTATATGTGATTCTGTATTCTAGAGGGATTCAGAACTTCCCAAGGGTACCGATCATGTCTTTCTTCACTGCAGCTCCAAGGTATATTGGGAAGATATTGATGGGCACGTTGATGGGAATTCACTAACTGTGCTATTCTGTGTCTTCAGAAGACATGCACGTAAAACTAGACTACTATAAAGAGTGATTCTGATTCTCTTTTATCATTATGGAAATTAGTTTATTGGCTATTTTCTGTCCTTGCTTATTAATAACTTCATTAGTACCAAGTTATTACTGACTTTCTGGCAGAAGAAAAGATAAGTTCATCATAAATATGTTCAGTATTCAGTATTCTGAATATAATGAATTAAAAAGACATGCTTACTGATGATCTACTTAAGGTCTTATTATTTCCAGTTGTTCGCCAGAAACAAACTCTGGCCTTTTCTTTTTTCCTTTTCTATTTTTTTTTTTTTTGGTTTATTTCTGCTACAATAGAGTTATGGTAGTTTAAGAATTTTTAGCCTTTGGAATTATGAACTTCATCTGAGAAGGAACATGTTCTGCATTTGTTTATATCAATGTTTCAAAATGTGGGGAACAGAAATCCCATATTTTAAAAGTATATGTGACCTTCTGGTGAGAGAAATTAGATCTTTTCTTAGACACAATTAGAAAGGGAAAATTTCTGCTTAGATTTTAGTGGTTGGTTTTTAGACATTTTCCACAAAAAGATGAACAAGACCCTTCGAAACCACTAACTTGCTTATTTAGAGAGAAAAACAAAACTTTACTATGTCCAAAAATAATACTACATTAAAATTATTGTTTGTAATAGTTTGCAAATTTGTGGTTTGATTTCCTTGCATGCATCATTTCTGAATGTCATACAGATGGCTATCCATTCTGAGGAGGCACATTTGTTCTGTAGGTCACATTGTGTATCAGCGAATCACATCAGAAGAGAATTTTAGCCCAAATTTCTGTTTTGCAGCTACACCGTTGGTCAGAGACATTCAATGATTTATTCTGAAAAAAGCACACATAATAGCCTTATGCTGGGGACACCCTTGCTGGGGCTCCCTACTCTCCAACTCTTGCTAACTTTCTTTTTTTATGTATTTGACAAGAGTCACAAATACTGGAATGCAACCACATTTGTGTGTATTTAAGGCCCTGTGGCTACTCTTCAGCTGTGTGTGACTGTGGGCAAGTTACATACTGAGCAATTAGATGCCATTGTTTTAGTTTGCATAAACAGGGAATAATAATAGTACTTGCTTCATGAAGGTGTTGGAAGGAATAGTTGAGTTCACAAGGAAGGATATGGAATAATCTAGGTAGTTTGAAATGATTGATTTAATTTAGCTGCTGAGTATAATATATTAAAAACTGTTCATGCTACTGAAGATTCTTCTTTTTTTTTTAAAGTCAGTCCATTTTTTTAGACCAAAGTAATCGATACCTTGTATAATACATACAAGCATAATAAGATAAGGGTTATCTTAAGAGGAGTAACTGAAAGAGAGGAAAGAGGCTTCTGAAAATGGATAGTGGCGTTTATATTGCTCTCATTGCTGGTGACATGGAGTATGTGTCTAATAAAATTCTACTGTTTACTTGTGTGCATTTTACCATGTGTCTGTTCTACTAAAATTTTAAAAGACAAGATCAGGTGTGTTCAAACTGCTATAGCCATACAGCAAAAGAGACAATAGACAAAACATGCAGTAAAAAAATTTTGCCCTCCATACAAGTGATAAGGGTCTGATAACAAAGATACACAAAGAACTCACACAACTTAACAAAAACAAAGCAAAAAACCTAGTTAAAAATGGGGAGAACTAAAAAGATACTTCTCCAAGGAGGAAATACAGATAGCCAAAAGGCACATGAAAAAATGCTCACTGTCACTAGCAATCAGGGAAATGCAATCAAAACCATAAGGAGATACCACCTTACACCAGTAAGAATGGCCCACATTAAAAAAACAGGTAATATCAAGTGCTGGCATGGATGTGGAGAGAACACTCTTACACTGCTGGTGTGAATGTAAACTGGTTCTCCTATTATGGAAAGCTGTGTGGAGGAAACATCAAACTAATGAAAATGAAACTACCATTCAACCCAGCATTGCTCTTCTGGGAATCTACCCAGAGGAGACCTCAATACTTTCATAAAGGGACACCTGTACCTAGATGTTTATTGAAGCACTGTTTATAATTGCAAGGATATGGAAACAACCTGAATGTCCCAAAATGGATGAATGGATGGGAAAAAATGTGGTATATATACACAATGGAATATCACTCATCAATTAAAAATGACAAACTTCATGAATTTGAGATAATATGAATGCCCCTAGAAGAAATCATAGTAGCAGAAACAAGTCAGAAAGAAAAAGACAGAAACCAAATGGTTTCATTAATATATGGGAATATGAAAAAACAAACCAACAGTCAGGAGGAAAAGTCAAAACAAGCTAACAATTAATATATGGGAATATGAAAAAACAAACCAACAGTCAGGAGGAAAAGTCAAAACAAGCTAACAACCAAATTAAGTACATAACTAGGGGAGGGAAGATGGTTGGGAGAGGTCAGGTAGGGGAGGTGGTGGGTGAACCCCAGGGAATACAGCGATGTGAAATATATATATATATATATAATTTTTAAAAATTAAAAGATACAGGTGCATTTAAAGTACAAGTTGAAGTTCCTTAACTTTTGTCCTCCACAAGTCATATTCTACAAATAAGGGTAAATTATATCTCCGTGTGCCACCCTTCATGCACTTTTTCCCCTACATGTATAGATGTAAGAACTACATGAAGGTGTAATTTATTTCATCCTACACTTTTAACCTTAACAGAACATCACTTATTATCAGAAATGTTTTTGCTGTGTCTTACATGCTTTCTACATCAGTGTGTTTAGTCTTAAGTACTTTCATGTACTCTTTGTACAGGGCTGACACCCTTCATAGTGTATATTTTGGTTGCTTTCATGTTTTGACCATTATGAAGAGAATTGCACTTATGATTCTTACATATCTCTTTGTACATCTGCCAAAAATTTCTGTTGATAAGACTTGATGTAGGATGAATAGGTGATTAAGCATGTACATATTACACAGATAGTGCCAGAATAGTTTCCAAAGAGATTATAACACCTTATATTCCTGTAATCATGCTTGTTTCTGCCTTATAAAAACCAAGTGCACATTTTTCTGCCTGATTGAACATTGTAATTATTAATGCTCTGGTTCAGAAGCATTAAAATGTTAGTGATTCCTAAATAAAAGATAAAATTATTTAGAACAGTAAAGCTTGTGGGAATTACACAGTAAGTGTAATGGTTCACTGATAAATGTAAATCATTTTCTCAACCACACATATATATATAAATCTGTTATATAAAATAAATATCTCACATAAGAACTCTTATTACCCATTACTATAGTGACCATTACATATATGCATATATATATATCCACATATTCATACTTATTAGGCAGAAATTAATGCATAACATGTTCATGAATTTTTTTCACTTAACATGATAAAATATCAGGAAAATGGTTCTAATATTGATATTATATATATAATTAATTAAGAGACATTCCTGTTTCAGACACAGTTCTGAGCAGCCACATTACTAAGCTTTTAACTTATAGCTGAAAGACATAGACATTGATTATTAAAGTGAGACTTTTAAATGTATTGACAAATATATCTGTGAGATGTAATTTGTTTAATGTGAGAGTTAAAATCAATTCATCCAAGTCCAGAAAATTGCTGCTCAAGTCCTGGTTAATGAAAAATGATGAATAAAATTTAAAATAAAGTGTATTAATCAGTGACTTTGCTTTTTGGGTTTTATATGCAAAATTTTTTGCCTCCAGAATAGATTCGTCTGTAATGTTTCTAGCTAACTAAGATTCTGGTTAACTTTTATTTTAACCTAATACCTTAAATGAATAATCAAAGTCCAAAGAGCTAACTTATTCTTCTAGCATTGGATAAATATGACTATCATTTTTTAGGCTTTTTTTTTCCCCTGCAGAATTTCCTGTTATTCTAAGGGATTCAATTGGACTTATGCACATAAAACTGAAAATTATATTACTATGGGGAAACTGCTTTGTGCCTTTGAGAGGGAATTCTCCTGCTAACTTAAGTACTACATGTGTGCAGAATAGCTAACATTTTCCTCCCAAGAAAGTTCATGTATGCAGTTAAAACACTCTTAAATTGATTAAGGATTGTTATATATTTCCAGAAGCACTCAAGAGTACTTTTATGGTTAGAAGAGTGGAGTGCATTAGAAAGCCAGAAACCAAGCTAGAGGCCTTCAAAAACTTGCCCACATTCCTCACTTTGTCTTATAAATACGGGGGGCAGCCTGGAAAAACGAAACAGCTCCCCTTCCTCCAAATGTAGGTGAACCTCTGATGATAACACTTCAACTGGCTTGAATATTAATGACTCCGTTTTGTTAAAAATAATTTTTATTACAGCAAGTGAAATGGAGAAGGAATAAATATGACTGGTATTTCTCAAGGAAAATATTACATTACATTAGATATGACCATTTACCTTTATTTTTGGCAAGTGTATTATGTTACTACCACAGAGTTTTACTTATTAATCAGGGAAACTAAAAAATTGTTTTATAAATGTTGAATCAAAATTCTCATTGCTGTGAGAGAATTAGATTTCAAGAATTATACTCCTTTTATGGGGCTAGAGTCTAGCCAGGAGAAATTACAAGGTTTCCCCCAAGCCAGTGAAGCATGGACACATAAACAACTGTTTGCTTGAGTCAATATGAAACTTTGTGAAATGAAAGTTATGTTTCCTGACAGGTGTCTTAGGAGGGCTTCTTATTTAATTTCATTCATTCATTCATTCATTCATTCATTCATTCATTCATTCATTCATTCATTCAAAAAGAATCCTTGTTCTTGAAATTTCAAGACTCATGCAAGGGGTGGCACTATTATTTTAATTTTATATAGTTTTGATCTTTTCAAAAAAGAAAGTCACTATATTTTGTATAACTATAAAAGATCAAGGCACTTAAAAATTAGTTTGACATCCAGATACAGCCAAAGTAGTGTCCATGATAATAAGCTCCTGAAATTCTTCAGATGTTTGTAAGGATCATACAAGTTCTTGAACAAGATGTTGGCAGAAGCTGTAGACCAGGAGCAATGAGATCACTCATCAAGACCTCAATACTTATGCAAAGGGATACCTATACTTGGATGTTTATTGCAGCACTATTCATAATTTCAAGGACATGGAAACAACCCACATGTACCAAAACAGACAAATGGATGAAAAAGATGAGGTATAATACCCGATGAAATATTACTCATCAATTAAAAATATTACTCATCAATTAAAAATGACAAATTTGATGAATTTGAGATAACATGGATGAACTTAGAAGAAATCATATTAGCAGAAACAAGTCAGAAAGAAAAAGGCAGCAAACAAATGGTTTCACTAGTATATGGGGTATAAGAAAAACAAATAAAAGGCCAGGAGGAAAAGTCAAAACAAGCTAACAACCAAATTTAAGTACACAGCTGGGGTTGGGGGGATGGGTGGGAGTGGCCAGGGAGGGGAGGAGGTGGATGAACCCTAGGGAATACAAAGATGTGAAATATATATATAATTACATAATTATAATGTTTTATAATATATAATATATATTATATGTAATATATATAAATATATATATAATTTAAAAAAATACTAGCAACTTCCTCCCCATAACTGGCAGTCTTTATATCGCTTTAATCAAGAGGGATAGGTAATTCTGTTTGTCATCTTTCTGAGTTTCTTGATTTTTTCACTTTTACTTGCTGTGATTTGTCTGACTCATTTAACAGTACCTTTCCATGCTTTCCTCATCTCTTTTCTCAAGCTGGAAGGTTATATTTAAAATGAAGAATATTTCTTTGGATCATTCCTGCCATCTTGATTTCACAGCTGATGCCACAAGTTCAGGCAAACCAACCTTCCTGTAACTTAAAATTATTCTACTTTCTCCACAATAACTTCCTGAAGAAAAGTTTGGTTTTAACAAAACAAAACAAACTTTATATTCTTTCTCAAAGGAACATTCTTAAGATTTTGAAATTTTATTGTCATTAATTTTCATTTCAGTGAATGGGATTTTCTTTGCATATTTTTTGGTCTGGAGATATTTGGTATATATTAATACTGATCTATATGAATTTAATATTAATTTAAAACTGAATGGCTTTAAAATAATGATGTGTCATGACCTAGTTCATATTTACTTTCCATTTAATGCATTTTCTAGGCAATTATGTTTTTGTGGTTGACTGAATTATTCATAACCCCGACTGGGAAACAAAGTAGTTATTTAAAGTTGTGGTTTTATTAAAATTAGGGGTACTTAACTTGAGGAAAAATTTATTTAGGGGTCACATGAATGATATCATTTAACTAATAGCTAAAAGCCTGCCATACATATAAAAGCAGGATTAAGTTCATTGTTTGTGATTCTGATGGGAAGATCACTGTGAAGGTTCTGGAAGTTAGATTTTAAAATAAGGGAGGAGGGACTGGAGGTAGTTTTAGTCATTGGAACGAAAACTCTTCATGTAAGTGCTATATACACAGATAAATATGACCACTCTATAAATAAACCCCAGTTTCTTCTGTACTCTGCATAATCCCAAGAATTAAGACTCAAAAAATGAAACATCCTGCCATAAGGCACTTATGGTGTTCAGATTTGCTTGAAACATTATTCTAAAATCTTACGATGTTAGTTCTTGAAAGGTCTTTGGGTTTTCAGAAATAGCAATAGCAGCTTTCATGAATGTAGCTTTACTTTGAATGCTCTTGCAAAATTAGTGGGATAATTTTATATTATGATGCTATAAAGAAATTTATTGAGGAAAAATTTTCCTGGATATATCAATTAAAAATCTAGGTCAATAAATTTCCTCAAACATCCTAAGATTTTCCAACAAGGATTATGGGGAATTCAGTCTCGTCATGCAAGCATAATTGTCTAGGAAATGCATTAAATGAAAATAGATATGAATTAGGTCATAACATTATAGTTAAGAAAATCCCTTATTGTCTCTACACATATTCAAGAGAGCTACAAAGTCAAATTCACTATTACTTTGTATCTTTCATGTTTACTTTGTTGTATATCAGAAACCCTCTATCTCTAATAATAAAAATACTTCACTTTCACATGTCAGTCACACCTTGAATCCTGAGAAATTGCTGATGAGGGAAAGTAGAGAGGAAAAGATAATACTGGTATTTGCATTTGTGGTGTTATTGTCATTGCTATTGTTAACTTTATTTATGTAGATGTATGTATATGTCCTATTTTTTTTTGTTTTCTACTCATAAATTGTTTTTCTGACTAAATCTAATTGGTATTAAATTATTTTTTGTAAATTTCAGTGTATACAATAGAAACAACACACAAACCCAGATATATCCTTTCTGCTCATTTTCCATACTTTGAATTTATCAAGAATAAAATGTGTTATCAGAAAGTCATCTTTGCTATCTTAGTTGGAGTCATATAGTTTCTGTATTCTGTTGGTTGTTAACATGTTCTCTCATATTCATTTCTTCTCTTGGCTTCTTTCTTCCATCTTATTGATCCAAGTTCTTGTAACTTTTTCTCTGGATCATCACAGTGACTTTCAGGTTGTCCTTAACTATGGCATTGTTCACCTTTTTTCCCCCCAGAAATCTGAGGCAGATAGGCTTTTACAACTATATATACTATTTTTATAGCATTTAAGGCTATCAAAGTGTAGCAATAATCATTATCTGGCACTTATGCATTAGTTAATTAAAATTTTCTTAGAATAACAGTAGTAATGTGAATAAGAAATGCTCATTTCTCTCTTATACTTTATCTTCTGAAAATGTATTCTCTTCTACTACACATATCCATCAATAGTTGTGACACTGACAACATTGCTTTTTCACCCCCAAAGAAACTAATCACAACTCTAATGTTATGTAGGAAACCACACTAGAAAGAAGTAAATGTTTGTGGTTCAACTAAGGTATTGGTCATTTTTAGAAAGTTGGCATATTTAAAACATTGAAAAAAGAGGTGACCTTTGGCTACTAAATATAGAAGGTTAATACAAATCCTGGAATTATTGGTTATTATAATATTCTTTGAGCAGAATCAAAATTCATTACATTTTCACAATAAATTGCATAGATACTATTTTGCTATACAGCAAAGAGTTAAAATATTTTTAATCCAGTTTATGAAGTGCAAAATATAAAGCAAAGATATCATTAGTAATCAAATGGCACATATATCTGAAGTGCATGGCTTCATTTACTTCTGACAAAATATAATGCAAGAGTTGTTTTCTGATATTCAGAGGTAATAAATTAACTGTTCCAAGATCATATTGTTACTCAGTGTAAGGCAAGGGCTAATACACATGCCTGTTTTATCTCAAAAGTCTTCCTTAGAATCACTAAACTTATATTCCCTCCTATCAAAACTGTTTTCAGACCTCTAGGGCTTTCAGAGTTGAAAAATAAACTTGGGACATCTGTTCTTGCAGTCTTCTAAAGTGCAACAAATTTTCCTCAAAAGGAGCATTAAGTCATCAACAGTGTCTTAAGTATTGTTTATAGCCATTTCTTCATTTAAGAAGGTTCCTCGATATGGAGGAGAGGTGTGGGACTGAGAAAAGCACACAGCTTCAAAGAAAGGCTCTGGTAGTGGCCTCTTGCAAGGCAACTGGAGATGCAACTAGATGGGTCATTGTGTGCATTAAATACTTAGCAGAAAGTAAAGTATATCCTGGGCTGAACTGCACAGCTCAAATGAAGTCAGTCTGTGAGTCTTAAGTATTTGTAGGAGTAACAAAAAAAGTTGCTCAAACTCAGCATTATTTCACAACTTTATGTACCATCCAGACATTAATGTGTCTGTGTTTCCTAAGATAACTGGACAGCCATGAACAATTAACAAATAAGCAATTCAGAAAACCTTGGCTAGTCTGCTTGTGAAAAATTAAGTGACTGTAACTTACAATTGTAGGAAGTTTATTGCCTTCCAGGGCATCTATCACAAATGACCTAAATGATGGTCATAAAATTGAACTTTGTATAAATTTTTTAGCTTGAGAAACTTTCACTCATTATTAAGGATTTTCTGTTAAATGGGCCGTTTTGCAAAGTGCATCCTCTATCTTTATAAAAAACAGCTCAAAAATAACTCAGCATTTAGTTCAGAGCTTAGCTCCATTTAAAGGAGATTGAAGTCAAGCAAAATGCTGGTTACTGTTCACCCAGATCTGTTTCTTGGACACCTTTACTGTTTTCCTTTTGTACGCACAGGGAAGAGAGTCACGTGTGTGGTCAAAGAATGCCCATCTCCACCTCTCTGAACAGTTGGCCATAGAATCGGAGCTAGGTCTTCTTTGTGCTGTTGGCTTTCTTCTCTGGCACTCTGCCTGGGTAGTTGGAACCAGCCAGTGCCTGACCCAGCTTCACTCATTAATGAAACTTGAAGGGCAGTTTAGCTAACATGGTGCACAGGAGGTGAGAGCAGGGTTCTGGGTGATTGATCTGAGCTTTAATATCATAGTGATGTAATGAGCATTTGTTGGCCTTCCTGTGCAACTACAGTTTCATTTGAGCATTCTGCCTTAGAAGTGAGAACATTTAATGGAAGACTCTGAGGATGGCTTAGAGAGTCTAAGGAAGCATTGAAGAACCGAACAGCCAGACGGGCAGAGAAAACAGTGAAACTTCAGGAGTAACAAGACCCAAGTGCTTAACTTCTGCCAGGACTTTCTTGCCATCTTTCATTTTCACTCCTTTTTCTGGGTCACCTCCCTCCCTCTCTCTCTATCAGTTTTCTCTGCATGACTCTAAAAGAACACCCAAGTTTTATTTCCTTGAGATTTGCCTCAACAGGAGGACTAGCTTGACTCCCATTTCCCAACCAATAGGAGGGATCATGGTGAGTCATTAGAAGTAATTTGAAGTAACTAGAAAAGAACTGGGGAATCTAACAGGTAATAAGTTCAATATGAGTCAGGGTCATGGAGATTCAGCGTATGTGGCAAAAATACCCTCATGCACTCAAAGCTTAATTTTGCACACAATTTGTTTCTGAAAATATACTCGAAATTTGAAAATCTAAAAATCAAGCAGTACATTAGCTGTTCTGAATGCAGAAATGAAAGGGAGCGTTACCTTCCCTGAACTCAGCAAACCACACTTGCCTACCAATTCTTCAGCGCCCCAACCTAGGCTAAAAGGACATTGTGATAGAAGTTATGGGTAGAATTTTCCACCCCATGCCTCCCTTTCCACCCCAAGGTCTTCATGGGGATGGGATAAAAGTTTGGACAACATCTCACAATGTTTACATCTTTTCCTAGGAATAGATAAGATACTTGAGATGTATATGTGGGGGTGGGGTACAGGGGGTTGTAGTCTCATTCCTATTTTCCTTGCTCTGCAACAGAAAGCAAGTGTCACATCTACTGTGCATCCACTCTCATAGCAGACTTGTGCAGTTCCCATTCTTTGTTGCAGGGCAGGGCGTGTTGATAGTAGCGATAGGGGAAAGAAATGACCTAGACAGGGAACATGAACTGAAGGAGATAGAAGGTAGAACTTCCCCTCTAGACTCTGACTTGAGACAGACAGTGGCCCCTTGGGAGCAAAAGCACCCACCCACCCACCTTCACAGGGCTTTTTGGCAAAGGAATACTCTGCTAGGCCCTGATCCAGCCCCAGGTGGTTCCAAGTAAACCATTTCTGACTTAATATAATGATATAATATAATGATCGTGCTCTAAATTCTATTAGTGGAATACCATTAGATCTATATAGTAAGTGATCACTCCGGAAACACTGAAACAATTACGTCCATGCAGTAGGACTGCCGGAATGAGGTTCCTGAGGAAGCCATAGATCCAGCCTGGGCAAGAGACAGTGGTGGCTCAGGCTACTGTCCTAGCAGTGAGTAGAGAGAGGAGAAGGTGGACAGGACTGAAGTGTTATGGGACTTGGTGGTTTGTTGAGTGGGCGAGGAGTTGGTGGCTAGGTAGGTGTCTGGCTGACTGACTGTGCCATATGGGGATGGAATGAAGCTGCTATCCTTGTCACATGTCAGGCTGGGCTTGGAGAGCCCCCTGCATGTTCCCATTTATTCATCCAGAATAAAGCCTGCCTGAGCAATTAAGGGTATCTTGAGATTTTATTACAAAAATAGAGGACTATGTTGCACAAACTCATCAAACTTCCATCAGTATCTTCTCTTTCTTGAAGGTTCAGGCTTCCTTGTATGTTTAACACTTGAACTGAGCTTAAATACCCCATTCTGTTATTAAGAATTGTTTTAAAACGTGACATATAAACCTCATTATAGAGCTAGATTAGGAGAATGGCTGGTTTTTTAAATCTAATTTTCCAAGACACAGGAGTTTATGACTCAATTTCAGAGCAGAGTTAAAGAAAAGGATATGATCTATGTTCTGTATGTTGAATACCTAATTCCAGAAGAAATAATCTAACTTGGAAAGGGTAAGGTTGCTCTTATTTCTGTTTTAAATTCGCCTTTTCTGGGAGAATGGCCTTGAAATCTAGTTGGGAACTAGATTATTGCCTCATAAAACAGCATGAGGTTACCGTTATTCCTTAATTTTATGTCTTTATTGTGAGGTAATGCTTCTCTTACTTGATTGGAAATGTTTTCTCATCTTTTTTTCATGTATTTGTGAAAACTAAATGTTAAAGGACTTAGCCGAACAACTATTGCTAAATTATGATGTAAAATAATACTGTGTTTGCAATTAGCCTAGGTAGTTTTACTTGGTTCGATAATATAAAAATCACTGGACTCATAATATTTTAGTGCCTTAGTGTGTTTGGCAAAGAAAGAAATTCATGTTACCATAAAAAAGCTAAACTGAGTAACAATTAATCTCAATTTTAAGGAAATATAAAGCAAAGTATTATGTTAACATGGAACATTAAAGCAAATAGCACCCCAACTGGAACATTAAATAAATTCTGATTTGGTGGTTAACAATAGAGGCTACTTTTGACTTCTCTTTTGCTCTGACTTCATATTTTTAATTTTACTTGATGTGTTAGCAAGTATCATGAAATAGTAACCACCTATTTATTTCCTAATGATCAATCTCCTTCATGTTTATGTATTCTTTCTGGGAAAGTTACATTTCAGCCTTGATCATGTCTTAAATAATTATTTGTGTGATAACTGGACATAGGTTGTAGGTTGAATTGTGTTTCTGTCAGGTATAAATTTGCACCATCTAACTTGTGACTATGATTCTATTTGGAAAGGGTCTTTACGGATGTAATCACATCAGGATAAGACCTTACTGACTTAGGGTAAGTCTTAGGCCAATGACTGAAGTACTATGGGAATGAAAATTTAGACTCAGGAACTCAGACAAAGGAAGACCTTGTGAAGAGATAGACCAGAGCAGTGTTTGATGAAGGAAGTTGAGGTTGAACTTGTGCATATACAACCAAGATGCCAAGTGCTGTCTGTTCACACAGGAAACTAGGTGGAGATAAAGACACATTCTTTTCTAGAGCCTCTGGAGGAAGCGTGGACCTGTCAACACCTTAATGTGGGACTTCTTGCTGTCAGAAGTATGAGAGAATAACTTTCTGTTTTACTAAACCACTTAATCTGTGGTAACTTTTTTCAGCAGTCCAAAGAAAGTAAAATAGCATGCTATGTTAAAAGTAAATAATAGGTTAAATTGACATCAATTGGTAGTCTTATTTTAAGTATATTTTATAATTAGATCAAGAAAGTAGGAAAGTACTTTCTTGATTTCAAGAAATTGAAATTGAAAATTATTCAATTTTCTGAAAGTTACAATATTTTACCAAACAATAGTTTCCCCCCAAGTTTCTATTCTTACTCTCCTTGCATGAAGTGAAAAGTAAAATAAAGTCAGTTTACTATCCCCAAATAGTAGGGCAACATGGAATTAAAAAAAAATAACCACATAGTTGAGAGAATATTTAAAAGTCCAATTACTCAGAAATTATGATGAAGATTCTGGACAGAAATATTTAAACATTCTAAACTGTCTTTTAAAAATTTTTATACTTCTGGTTGTCAATGAAGTTTATTAAGTTGATCTTGAAATATTTCTATGAAGCAAGTTTTAAAAAGTCTATATGATAATTTACATTATTTTGTTCACATCTTCAGAGACATTATAAATGATTTCATCCATCATTAGTTGTACCACAGATTCAGTTGCTATTTATTAAATACTTAATACTTGCCAGGCATTGCTGTAGGGAAGACAAGCAAATCAGACAGAGTGCCTGCCCTTAAAGAAATTGCTTTCGAAATTTGATTCACATAAAAGAAACCACAGGCCTCTTGAAGAAATTGTCTACTTGAAAAATTCATTTTCTTGTGAAATCTTGCCATTTTTGACAAGATGGATGGAACTGGAGATTATGCTAATTAAAATAAGTCAGAAGGAGAAATGCTGAATGATTTCACTCACATGTGAAGGATAAAGAAATAAAGCATAGTCACAGGCAAAACTAAACCAAAAGAAACCCTAGAAATCTGACTGTAGAATTGACGCTAATGGGTGGTGGGGTTGGGGGAGGGGTGTTAGTAGCTAAGGGGGCCGTGGACTGTGGTGGAAGGTTATTGGTGACTTGGAGGTAGGTGGATGTAATAACATACATTGGAAAAGGTGTGAACCTATAACCCTAAGTCACATGCAGTGATCTTAATGAAAAAAGTAATTTGATATAAAAAATACTTACAGTTTTAACTCTTGTAAAAAAAAAAAAACAAAGCTTTAGCATCCTTTGGTTTTACTTATACTATGGTTCTGTATATAGTAGAAAAATATAATGTTTTGTTTCAAAGCTGTGAAACAAAGAATAAAATTCCTTATCAGATTATTTTCATTTTTAAATATTTCTTTTTGTCATTATCCAAATATATACTTACTTGTTTATTAGTGTTAGTATAGCTGTGTTCTGATTTATTTCACTTAATATAGTCAGTAATTTTCACTCTTCTGTCTTATTTTTGTAATGACTCTTGATTATTAAAATGTTATATTAAATGATGACCATAAAATGCTTAATTAATTCTCTACGCAGATGAACCTCTTTCGGGCTTTTATTATCATGAATAAAACTGTAGTGAACACCTTGTGACTCTTTTCA
Source organism: Uropsilus gracilis (assembly GCA_004024945.1). NCBI lineage: Eukaryota > Metazoa > Chordata > Mammalia > Eulipotyphla > Talpidae > Uropsilus > Uropsilus gracilis. The sequence continues at coordinate 124,149 of PVHY01001462.1, forward strand.
CGGGAAATTTATTTCTCTGATAATTACTTTTGTGTGAAGGAGTCAAAATATTTACAACTTTCAAGAAGCAGTAGCCAATTATTTTCTTAAAGTATTAGAAAATGTGACATTCTCTCTCTAGCAACTGAGTGAGGGTGTCATTTTTTCATTGGGCATTATCAATATTTAAAATGGTTTGGTTATTGACTGTGTAACAGTACTCCAAAATATATTTGGATTATCATTATACTTGTTGCTTAAATATTTATATTATGGCAATTGTGAGAGCAAACACTTTTACCTGTGTTTATTACTTACATTTTTCATATAATTTGCTTTTCATATGCTTTTTTAGTCATTGCATCGTTATGCTTTATCAATTTTTGTGTTCTCAGTGACTGTAACTACATCAAAAAATGCACCGAATTTTTTGTCTTCTTTTACTTTTGAAGCTGTTTTCCCTCTATTCAGAAATGACAAACTCCAGTTTCGCTGATTCTGTGGTCCCCTGTCTGTGAACTGGCTCAGTGCTGTTACATGTATCTGCTAGAATGAAAGGAAATCAGATTGTCTCCTTCAAAAGAGCTAGTTTGTTATTCAGGTAGTGAGAAGAAACTGGCTGTGAAGTAAAGTGTTCAGCCATAGTCTCCCTGGATGGGTGGAGGAAGGGAGACCTATGGCAACTGCAGAGTAAGCACATCTGCCTCGGTGGTACAAGTAGCTGGCACTTATCTTGGTATGGGGTCCAAGGCAAGCTGAGCCAGAGCAGTCCTGGGCATGGGGGGAGGGAGCAGGATTCAAGGCCAAAGCACACAGGATCAGTTCAGATAGGAGGAAATTACCCACAACAATCAGGACCTGGGTGAGAGACCACAAAGAACAATGTAAGATCATATGAGAGAAGGAAGTGGAGGAGAAAGATAGAGATGTGAAGTGAAAGGCAAAATGTTGTTCTGTTTCTGGTCACCATGTCTTGAGGCATCACCAACATGAAAAGTGACATCTTGAAATCTAGAACCCTTCCATACTTACCTTCCTGGATTCAGTGAGTTCCCTTCAGCACCTTTCAGTGTGCTTAAGAACAATCCAAATGTTCCCAGACAGATGAATGGATGAAAAGATGTGGTCTATATACACAAGGAATTACTCATCAATTTAAAAATGACAAATTTGATGAATTTATGATCACATGGATGTACTTAGAAGAAATCATATTAGTTGAAACAAGTCAGAAAGAAAAAGACAGAAATTAAATGGTTTCGTTAATATATGACACATAGGAAAAACAAACAAAAGGTCAGGAGGAAAAGTCCAAACAAGCTAACAACCAAACTAAAGAACACAACTGGGGCGGGGGTGGGGAAGGAATACTGGGATTGGTCATGGAGGGGAGGTGGTGGGTGATTCCCGGGGAATACAAAGATATGAAACATATATAAACAAACAAAAAAGAATCCACTCTTCCTGCTCTCTATTTCATACACACTTTAAAATGGTGCTGCTTTTCCACATTACACTTTCTAGCATGGGGATATTTTTCATCTATATGTTACCAAGATTGTCATATTTTAGACATCTAAGTTACCATTTTCAACTTATGAACTACTTTTAAAATTAAGAAAGCTCTTGCTCTATTTTCCCATGTTTCCATAATCATAAAACACCTTATGTTTCACATTTTATGTTTCCTTTGTAATTTTTTAAAATATCATGCATTCTGATAATAAAAATAATAGGTTTATGTAAAATACTACAAAACAAGACTTTTTTGGGTGTGTACGAAGAGTTTAGGGGAAATGTTTGACCACTTATCTTTTAGTGCATCTATTATAAACATTCCTTATATTTGAATTAAAAATATTTGTCACTATTAAAAAATATTTGTCTCTATTAGGTTTTTAGTAACTTTAATTTTCTTGGAAAAAGTTTAATGTGTACTATAAACTGTTTCTGAATAGTTAATTAGTTCTCACACAGCTGACAACTTTATTCATGTATTTATTTATAATACTTTATCATAATCATCTTTCTTTTTTTCCATTCTATTTTAAAATTGGAATTATACCTTATATTCTTTAAAACTGGAAAGTGATCATGATAATTAAGACAAATTTTTCTGTAATAGAAAAGTGTCATATTAAAATAAACCTTGTCTTTCCTCAAATTATTTAATGTACCTTAGAAAGTGAATAGTTAGTGTGGATTCAGTGTTTAATCTATGAATTGCTTAATGGCAGAGTTCTTATAACAATAATATTCAGAGTGTATTGCAGACTGTGTATCTCACAGTTCCTCTCGAATGTCTTTATCTGAAGAGCCTGCATACCTGTTTACTCATTCCAGTTTTCCCGTGATGTGAATTTTAAGATCCGTATTTTAGTTAAATATGGGAACAGTATTAGTGAGCTTTGTTCTGTAAAGCTAGAGCTATAGACTACAAACTCGCATGTGAATCATAGAGTGTTTGGGCACTTCTAGAAATGAATAAAAAATAATTTTCTTTTAACTTTTTGTTTCTACTCTCTTGTTTTAGATTGTCCATTTTTAATTGAAGGGAGCTGCTTCTGTTTGGGAGTGGCAGGAGAAGTGAGAAAACCACATGGAAGACTCCCAGGACTTAAATGAACAATCAGTAAGTTTTAATTTACTTTCAAGTTTGCTGAAAAATATTGTGGTAAGACTACTCAAAATCATCCAGAAAGGAATATACTGTACAAATCATTTTTTGGTGATGATTTTAGTTGATTTTTTTCTTTCTATTGAAAGACCACTAAGTGTTTTTATAAACGTCTGCTGAGTGTACTGCATTTTGAAGTCTCCCTGGTTCTCTGCTTGTAAAGCCAGTAGTAGAAAGACTATGGCATTGGAATTATGTTAAGTACTTTAGATCATCAAAATTATTTACATAGCTTCTTTATTAGATTTTATTGTAACTATGTTTAGATCGTATGTATGTAATTGCATATCAGAAGCATAATAGAAGAATGTATTTCACCAGCTTGTCTGTTGTTCATTGCAGTGATGGTAACCGCAGACCACAAGGGCTTTGTTTTACTAAGCTCTTTGTAGAGCAAAGAATGCACCAATTGGTGGCAATCATTCTAAGATTCTCATTTCTCCAAGAGAAGGATTTCTATGGCCTTTTCTCCTAATTCACTACTAGACCTCCACAACAATAGCTCTGTGAGTGCAGAACTAAAGTTGGGAAGCTCTTCCCAGAGACCTCCCTCCCCAGTACTGCCAATGGCTGCTCAATCTGGTTTGTCCATTGATGACCCATTGATGTCACAGTCAGAAGACATCTGAACCTACCAAGGGAGTGGTATTCAGATTGATGCTATTCTTCATGAGCTGTATGATCAAGGCTTGATATTAGCATCTGATGCTTGTAGCAGGCAACTGAGGGCAGTGTATAATGTGATCATAGAGAAGATGTCTATAGTCTATGACAAATTCAATTTTGAAATACATGAGGAAGTTGTTTTCTGTGGTTCATGTACCCTTTAGAATTAATTTTCTTACTATCACATATTTCATTTAAAAGAAATGATATTCAAGTCTTTAATTTACAGAAAGCAGAACCATTATATAAGTTTGTTATACATTATTTATGTTTAATTTCACATGGCATCATTATAGGTAAGTTGCAGCAATTACAAGCTATAAAATAATGAAAAACTATGCCAAATGGTGGTGATGTTATTGTTCAGAAATTGTCTGAATTTTGATAAAAGCAGAAAAATGGTCATTGGGTGGCAAGGACTTTAAAGTGTGACATTTTTCTTCCTTTTGAACACTGATCATCCACTTTTGGTATAAGATGGGTTCTAGCAAAATGGAAGCGAGATGATGAGTCAGTCATGCCATTGTCTATTTATGAATCCACTGGTGTCAGAGGTCTGTTATGGAGACCATGTATGTTTTGTTAATGATGAGATTATCTGACTAATAATGAAGTATTCATTGTGACAGAGTAAAAAGGAAGTACTTTTAATCTGTACTTTGTTATAATCCACTGAGGAATTATGATTCACTGAGGAACTTGAAAGCGTGTGTCCATATGTACGTGTGTGTGTGTGCTTGCATGTACTTGTGTATGTTTGAATGACAAGCTGTTCTTGTATTTTGGAGATTGAAGTTTGTTTGGAACATTAAACTTTCATAGATATGGCAAAACTTTCAACCAGATCAGGATGGTTGATCCAATTCAAAATCCTAGAGTGTGTGTATACTCAAGAATGAATTTTTGTTTTTGTGTATTTATACTTATTATTTATATTTAGCTTTAGAGTGAGATTATTACCCAAGATGTTGTGTGCTACAGCAGGAGCTTCATGATGAATTTGGTTCTTTACCATCTCCTGGCAGGCAAACTTGTCTGGAAGTTCAGTCTGATCTACAGGCTTGGCTGGTGAAAACGGAATCACCAGCTCTCCTGACTCCCAGTATTTTTCTCCCTTTTTCCCCTTCCAGGACTTCCCATGTTGGTGGAGATTGTCTTCAGCTTTTGAGTAGTTTCCAGCAGAAAAAGTCCCCTTTTTCTGCTTTTACAAAATCAAATCAGTACTTGTAAACTGTACTCCTTAGAGATTAGAGTAGTGGAGCTCAGTATTCAAGTATTCATAATATTTTTTTCTTCTTGGTGATGCTAGTCTGCAGCCAGGTTTGAAATTCAAAAATCTAGGATCACTGTCCAGTTCAAAACCAGCTTATGAATTAGTGATGAGAATGGAAGGCATTGAAGAATATTAAGTGTGTCTCTATTCTTGTCCTCTTCCCCTTCTCCTAGTATGCTCTGCCTGGGGCATATAATCTGCTCAGTATCAAAGGGAAGTACCTGTTCTGGGTGTGGTTTTTAGATCAGTTTGCTTCAGGTTTAAACTACAGCAAGCTGTACCTTTGTGTCAAGGACCTATGACTTTCTTTGTTTGATTTGAGAAATGTTGTAAATTCTCTTTCTTGCATTCTTAGACCCAAAAGAGCATATAGTCAGTCTGTTCATTTTGTTCAAGCACAAGGGATACATTTGGTTGTTGAGTAGTTGTCCATGTTGGCACAGCTGATAAATAAGAACTTACACTTCATACAGGTCTTCTGGCTCCAAGTCTGGAGCTCTCTCTATCATATCCTCATGTCTTTATTGCACCTGGAGCTTCCTCATTTTGACATTCATTGCTGTGGTACTTCAAAAAATAAGTCAGTCAAAAAATGAGATTTCTGTTTTACTCCCTTTACAATGAAATAATTCCTATATGGTTGCAATCTTTAAATGACTTTGCATCTTACAGCATATATTAATATCTCAGAACTTTTTGAAAAATGATTCTCAGCATTTATTGACACATAGGGGTCAAATTAAAGGAAACATTAGGATAAGATGAGAAAGAAGGAAAATACTTAGGACATAGGCATTTTACTTCCAGAATTCCCTCCTTAAATGTAGATGTAACAGTATGTACTATTGATTGTGCAGGTACACTCTGTCTAGCATTTCCTACTCATTCTCTCCAGTCCATCCTGTATCCTTGCTACGTAGTTGTAAATGTAAACACCACCACTTCACACATAGGAAAACTATAGTTTAAAGATTGTTGAGGCCAAAAAACTCATGTTAGAATTAAAGCCAACTTTATCTGGTCCTAAAAATTGTACTAGATTTTCCATGAGACAGCATAGCATGGTGGTGGTTATGAAAATCTATAAGAATTTTAAGGGCTATGAAGTTCCCAGATATCCTTGACATTTAAATATTTCATAACCATTAGAAGATTGGAAATACATGTACATTATATATTTATAATGATGCATAATTTATTGTTACACATAATTAAATAATATTTCGTTTATATGTCATAAAAATAAGCAATAAACTCTCCCTCATCTGTAGAGTGGCGAGGGGATTAAGAAGTCTTGTGATGGGTTACACACATGCCTCCCTTAGAGTGAACATTTGCTGACTGGAGCTACTGTTCTGTTACCTGACAGCAGGAGCTTCATGATGAATTTGGTTCTTTACCATCTCCTGGCAGGCAAACTTGTCTGAAAGTGCAGTCTGATCTACAGGCTTGGCTGGTGAAAACGGAATCACCAGCTCTCCTGACTCCCAGTATTTTTCTCCCTTTTTCCCCTTCCAGGACTTCCCATGTTGGTGGAGATTGTCTTCAGCTTTTGAGTAGTTTCCAGCAGAAAAAGGGGACTCATCCTTTTCTTCTTTATCCTTGTCCTAAGACCTATCTCTTCTTAATTTTCATTATCTTAAAACTGTTTCCTCGCTTAAGCTCTTTATTTTGGATCCTGTATTTTATCTCTTACCCGTTGTTTTCTGCTATAAGTTTCTCCTGTTGCAGTCTTTTTATCAGGATAACTGACCACATGGATCTAATACCTAAGATTCTTCACAGGTCTCCCTGGCTGCCAAGGTTCATAAGTGTGCAGAGAAGGTGCACAAGGCTGACTCTGTATCTCACTCATCTTATTTATGACATCTTTCAAGTTTTGAATCCTGTGGATTTTCTGAGGTGCCTGTGCCTTTAGCTAGTGTTGAAACCTTTTTCCTGTTTTGCTTTCTGTCTACCAGGATAAATTGTAAATATCAGTGTTCCAATTTAGGGTTCATCCTTCTGAGTGAGCCTGTCAGATTCCTCTTTCTTCCCCTTGCTGGTTCAGGGGTTCTACCATGTGCTCTCTTAATCCTTTGGCATTTATCTCCCTCAAAGAACTTACCCTACAGAGTTGAAATCTTACCCTTGTGTTTACTGCTCAAGTAGATTATGCACGATTGGTAAGTAATAGCCAGTCTTGTTCATCTTGCTGTTTTGCTTTTTAGAACAATTCTGTTGGCATTCACTTAAGTATTTTCTTCAAAAGGCTTTCTATGCTGTTAGTAAGGTATGCTAGTAAATTTTCTGACTAGTTTTAGAATGTCAAAATGTTAATCAAAGAATAAATTACTAACTGGTTAATTCATGGTTCACTTACCTTTAAAAATAATTGCATATAAAAAGTAATGCTAGTCTATGTGTGATAAAAACAAAGTTTGTTACATGATTTTTTTTCTTTGCATTTTATCTGAATGTTATTATGCAGTGTGGTTTAGAGGATCTAGGGTATTTTAAGACATAAGTAGTAGAAGCAAGATTTAATGTTCATAGTTATCTGAAATCCTATAATAATGTTACCATAATTATTGGGAAAAAGCTTGAGTAGATACATTTCTAGTTTACTTGGTTTTTAGCCAAATCTTGTTCTTGTTGCTAGAAATAGAAACAGTTCTAGTCATATAGTATCTATATTATAGATCAAAGTTCCTTTGAAAGTATGAAATACCTGTAGTCAAGTAAATACTGAGTCATATTTATTGTTTTTATAGTTTCTAGGCTCTCTTTCTATATAGAAACATTTAAAGTCCTATTTTAAAGACTTTATTAAGGACTGGATATTCTCACAGGTTTTTTTTTTTCCTGATCCAGTTCATTCATATAAAAGTGAGAGTATTGTCTGGTCTAAATAATCATCATGTCAGAAGGAATGAAGAAAAGTATATTTATTCATTTTACCTATGATATGGTATACAGTTGGAAATTAGTTTCTACTAAACAGAATGAAATAAAGTTAATACGTTACAGTATACAGTAGAATCTTATTCCTGAGTATTATAAATTAAGTAAGAGTATTCCTACATATTTCAATGGTTATTGAATCAGTTCACTTATATTATAGGTGGCATATTTCAATTAGTGATGTCTAAATGTAATCACATTCACTCAAATCATAATATAATATATGTTTTCTTAATTTTTTAGAAATTCAATTATGTTTGTAGATATTAACAGCATTTGTTCTCTAGGTCAAAGCATCAACATAGTAATGATCATAAAATTATATAGTTAGCTTTATAAGTTTATCTTTCTGTCCTTCTGCTTTTCTTCCTTAGAATACCAAATGGTTATAGCTCATTCCTCATATCTCTGGCTGTATAAATACATAAATATATAAGATATGCAAAAGATAAATAGAAAGGACACATAAACTGAATCTTTGATCACGGCCACTGTAATACACGTTTAAATCTGTGCTGTTCTTGAAGCCTTCTGGACTTATTTCTACCTGTTGTATGGAGTTGAGTATATTCAACTTCATCTGGATGTAGAACTTCAGAACCAGCAGTATCTGTCACTGTCTCAACACTATGCTGGGGGAGAATCATATTGATGAACATTAGTTTAAGTCAATTTTTTCATGTTGATGATATAGCATTTTTCAAATCCTAAAATCTAACTGCTCTTTTCCTTGAGTACACTAAATCCATTTGAGCAGCATGCATGCTTTTACTTTTAATTTTGCTCTATTCAGATAGAAATAGTCAGATTTTTTTTTACTGGATTGCACATACACACACACACACACACACACATATATATATATTTCTTTTTATGTTGTTGTATACCCCATGAGCATGTCACTCATGAAGCACTAGAACTAACAAACTGACAGCAGAACTAAAATATAAGGCAAGGGAAGTGAAAAAGGGTAAAATTGAGGGATGAGCACAAGAGATTAAGATTATTCTTTTTAACATTTTAAGCCTTTTTGGAAGAACTTAGTTTTCAAATTCGTGAAAAGAATTGTGTTCACAATAAATATATATTTTTTGTATGTCCCATTCACATACCATTCAACTTGACAGCATCCTTTAGAGTTCAGTGGCATTCTCCTTAAAGCTGAATCATCTTCAGAACACTGAAGTCACAGTTACAATTTCCACCATTACTTTGCAGTAATGAAACTGAGTATCTGCACTGTGAAATTATTGAGTGGACACATTAATGGTGTCTTGACTTCTATTCATCCTTACGTCTTATTTTTTCATTTTAAACAATTTTCTAACTATAAATGTCTATATTTTTATATGTGTTTTTGGAGAATTAAGACCCCATGAATTATATGACCTTCTAAAATTATGTTGTAATTTATTGAAACTATGTATCCATAGATAACTGTGATATATAGAGAGAAAACTTCCCATACTCTGCAGACTATGGATTGTGATTACATGCTATTTGTCAAGATCTGCAAGGTAAATACACTGTTTTTCCTTTGTCAACTGTGACCAGTTGGTAACAGCTGCCTGTGTTGAGAAGGAACCAAAGCTGTTTCCTGGTTCATTTAAAGAGTAACATTATCAATTTGGTGCAATTTGCCATGGCCATGGTAAGGAGGAGGGTAGAACCATGGGCAGAACCTGCTGATTTGGACTGTGTTAGCAGCATCAAGCACTTTCTTTACACAGTATAGACGTGCAGGAGACCTCTTTGTATGTGTGTATTTCTTAATTTTTTAAATTAATTTTTATTGCACATGTATAGATATATGCATTCCCCTACATATAAATATATTTTACATCATAGTCTACGATGTTCTCCCATCACCTGATGACCCGTGAATCATCTTAATCTCTTATACCCTTCCCCTCTTCCAATTTTACTCTCCTCTCTCTTTCTCTATGCTTCAGTTCTGTTGGTAGTTTGAAATTTTTCTTGTATGCTTGTTTGTTTGTTTTTTTGCTACCCCTATATCCCTCATATAAATGAGACCACCCCATATTTCTCTTTCTTTCTGGCTACCCCTCTGTCCCTCATATAAATGAAACCACCCCATATTTCTCTTTTTCTTTCTGGCTAATTTCTGCTAGCACGATTCCTTCTAGCGCCATCCATGTTGCTGCAAATGACATAAATTTGTCATCGTTGAATGTTGAATAATATTCCATTGTGTAAATATGCCACATATTTTACATCCATTTGTTCGTTCTGGGATATTAAGTTGTTTGTATATCTTGTCGATTCTAATAGTGCTGCAATAAACATTCAGGTACATGTATCTTTTTAAATTAATGTTTACTGTCTTTGGAGACCAAGAATCTATTAGGTGAATTTACAGTGTACAAATCAGAGTATTGTTTGTCCAATGATTATACCATATGAGTTAAAATTAAAAATAAATTTTGATATGAAAAATTGAAAAGTGGAAAAATTAATGTCATCTTACTTTTGCTCTAAAGTAACAAGTGGCAGCTATTCTCTCTGGAAAATATTTACCTTCAGATTTACTGAATGTGTGAAAATGTGACTCATTTTGTTGAACCTCACAACAGCCCTTGGTAGCAAGCTCTGCTAGGAGCACAGGGAAGCTGAACAGGGAGATGTTACAGGGTTGTAGTGGAAGAACACTGTGCTGATTGATTGTGAACTCATGTGGTCTTCTTCCAGGGTCCATGCTACTAACACATTATCTTGCCTGCTTTTATCAATTTAAATGATTTTCAGATCCTTTGGTGTATTTGGTATTATAAAGTATGCATTAAAACTCTACTTAATCTTGACTATTTTAAATGACTCTTGGTGACAAATGTTTAGTTATTCCACCATGATTAGAAATCATCTCCACAGTCTTCAGCTGTATAATCATAAATATACTGGACAGTCATTGTAGGATAGCAGATCATATGAAAATTGAATAATAGTTCAACCAATTCAGTCAGAGATCCCTCATTCTGTCAAGAATTTCCCTATACTAAGGAATAAAAGATAAATTTAATACAATTTCTTTCTTCCCTAAATTTTGTTACTAGAAGATTAGCCGATGTTAGATCAAGTTCTATCTTTAAATTGTTTCAAAAAGATTTAGAAAGTGGCTACTAATTTATTGCATGAACTACTGTATTTGAAATCATGTCATGAGATGGTGAAATATTAGTGGATAAAATGGTGGAAAATATTAGTGGACAAAATGGAGCCTATATGATGGAGCAGACAAACATTAAACATAGTATGTTAAATAATAATAAATATAAGGGGAAAGACCAGATAAAACAAAAGTAAGAAAGGAAGTTCTGAGGCAAGGTAGGGAAAGCTGCAGTTTCGTAGTGTAGTTGGCAATCGTGCTGAGGCAGTGGCAAATTGCAGAAATTCAAAGAGTGCAAAATAATGAACAACCTGTGGATATCAAAAGTGGATTTGGTTAGAAGGAATAGCACTTGTGAAAACCGTGAGATGGCAGCATGCCTAGTTCAAGAACTAGAAGTAGGCCAGTGTTTGCAGCAGAGGTGGAGAGAACAAGTCAGAGATAAAGAAGTAATATGGTGGTGTGTGTAGGTGCACACACAGACATCAGTCATGGTAAGAACTTGAACTATTCTCTAGCAGACATCTGAGTCAATCAAAGGGCTTTGCGTTTAGTGATAACATGATATTAAGTTTTTAAAAAATCACCCAGCCTGCTCTGTTGAGAATAGAGTTATGATGACACAACTTGAAACTGGGTTATTAGAAAGTGTCCAACTGGTGACATGTGGTTGTCCTCGGGAGATGTTTTGAAGGGGGTACCTAGGTGATTTGTTGATAGTTTGGATGTGGATTGTGAGAGAAAGAAGGAAATTAAAAACAACTTCAGAATCTTGTTTTGAGTGGGAGGAAGACAAGACTGACATTTTCTGAAATGGAATGGTTTGGAAAGAGTCTGGTGGAGGCAGAGATCTATTCACTTGTAGACATAGTGGCTGAGACATTCTGTGTCTTCACCAATCCTACTGCATAGTTCTTCTTTCTGGTGTTTAAATCACTACACTTGCCTAGCTTTTTTACATTTAGACAAGAACATATGATGGGCTTTGGCCTATGAATAAGCAGTGGCCTGCTTATTTTCAGGCAGAGGTAGTGAGTCACCGGTCTCTGTGTTCCGCTAAATGATTAATGAGAAGGAGGCTTCAGGTCAAGGTGGCGGAACCAGGGTGTACTGCTGGGGCATACCACATGGAGATCAGATTCCCAGGCATATCAGTCAGTGAGTTCATAGATGTATATTAGACTGTATCTGATATTATGCATAAAAGTAGAGATGCTGAGAAACCAGAAGAGAAGGCTGTGCTTGAAATATAAATTGGAGGGACATCCGGTTGTTGGTGGACATTGCTTAAGATCATTGAGAGAGCAAATCAAGATAGAAAAAAAGTAAATGGACCGAGTTCTTGAGACACTCAAATTTAAAGGTTAAGAAGATGATAGCTTATATCAAATACCAACTTTGTCCTATTGTCATTTATCTGTGAGCAGTGCATTATATCACAATTATATGTTGCCATAATTAGTAACAACATGATGTCCTTTTGTTCAAATTTTCCAATAGTCAGATATGTCCACCTTTCTCAAGAGAGAAAGAAGCCAGCACACGGCTGTATCGGTATTATTCACTTCTTTGCATTTTCCATGAAAGTACAAAGGCCAACAGGTAGACCTATTCAACTAGTATTTATTATTATCTTATTGCCATATGTGTAGATAAAATGTTTTAGACACTCAGACTTAGAGAAGAATTGATCTAGGCCAGAATTTCTCAACTTGAGCTTTATTCACATATCGAGCCAGAGTGTTTATGGGTGGAGGGGCTGCCCTGTGCATTGAAGGGTGTTTGGTAGCATTTCTGGCACCTACCCACTAGGTGTCAGTAGCACTTTCCACCCTCCCCCATTCTCCTTAGTGACAATCCAAAATATCCCCAGGTGTGAACAGTTGTCTTGTGGGGAAGCAAGAATCACTGATCTATCTTATTTCCTCTTTCAATGAATTATCTGTTTATGTATTCACTGCTTGCAATATATTTTAGGAGGTTTACCTGAGTGTTTACTAATAATGATCATATCCCATATAATTGAGAGAAGTGGGATGATAGAACAAAATGGAAGCAAGAAAGCAAATGCCAGTGCCAAGTTAGCTGCACAAAATAGTAGGTTCTTTGCTTTCAGCAGGGAAAATCTGGTCAAGAGATGCCAGGGAGATAGACTCATTCTCAGCTAGTCTTTGAAAAAAGCAGATGGTTTTGTATGGATACCAGGAGATCAATCCTGGCCTGGTGAATAGGAGGAAGAAAGACCCAGAAGTACATACTACGATGCCATCAGGTCTCCCCAGGAGCTTTGCACTGAGGATGATTGAACCAGAATCTCACTGGGAAGTATGACTGGGTTGCTAAGACAGAATTGAAAAGAGTTTTCTAGCCTGGTTTAGAGGTTTTCATGTCACTACATGAATTATAGAAAACTATAAGATATTACTCAGTCTTTTTGCACTTTCTCTTGAACATAATAAGGAAACATAATTTTTTAGTAAGAGAGAATTTTCAAAATGCTTTATGAATTTACTACTAGGATACTATGGTAGAAAGATGAAAGATGGTGTGAAGCTGAGTACAGATTGAGCAGTATATGTGTGAGCTGACAGGAGCCTAAACCAAGGGTGGCAAACTCCTTCTGCAAAGGGCAAGACAGTAAATACATTTGGAATTTGGGGCCATTTGGTCCTGTACAAACTCCCTTCTGCAGTTGGAGTGTGAGAGCAGTGAAAGGAATAACTGGACATGATGTTTCAGAACATCTTTAAACAGGCACCAGGCAGAGGCCACACTTGACCTTTAATAACATGATAGTAGAAAGAAAGCAAAGAAAGATCTGTGAAAATACTTGAAGAAGCTTTGCTTAGCATATTAAGTAACCAAGCAGGGATAATAATAAGACATGGTGGTAGAGGAAACAAAGAAAAAACAGGGATTATTCTAGAGTGTCCAGATAACCAGGAAAGAGAACACAGGAACAGGTATCAGTGACTTTAGAGAAAGATGTTTGGAGTTGAAATTTCTGAAGACATTGCAGTGGAGCAAGTGGGGAGTCCTTTTGAGCATGCTGGAGCTTCTGGGATGGCCAGGTGGAGCAGAAGAGTGTTTTTCTAGAGGAGCTCTCAGTAGGGGAAGTGACATCCATCAAAAGGGCAGAGGGATAAGGATCCACAAAGGAGAACACTATGAAATGGAGGGAAAAGATTCAGGAGGGACTGAGAAGAGAGAGTTAAGAAAGCAAAAGGAAGATTAAAATAATACTGTCTCCAGCACCAACAACCAAGGGAAACTTCAGGGGGAATTGTTTAACCCTATCTGACATTTTAAGAGGTCAAGCAGAACAGGGACTGAGAAAAGGCTGGTTTGTTGGTTAGAAGGTCTCTGGCAGCGCTTCAGAAGACATTCCCACTAGAGTTGTGGTAAGAAAAGACATCTCTGAAGTTTGGGACAAAGAAGAGGATGAGGAAAGAAAGATGTACTCATTTTAAAAGAAGTTTAAGGAAAGAGAGTTTATAGAAGGGAAACAGAACAGAACTTGAGGAGAGCACCTTTTCAAACAAGGGGAACTTTCTTTGTACGTGGTGATATAAAACTAAGACTAAATGCAAGTTGTTGATGGCTGGTGGAGTTGTGGAGAGTGGTAGAGCTCAGGATGAAGATGATGAAGTTGGCATAAGAAAAGGGTAGACGCACCCTCCAACCCTAAAATGTTAGGAAGCATGTGTATCCTTGAATATCCCAACATGCTTTCCCTTTTGATGTTTCTTTTGTTTTACTAACTTAAGAGGGAAGTAAATTTGTTCAAACAAGGTTAACAAGTGGGTGGAAGCATGGTTGGGTTAAGGACTTAAGGAGAATAAAGAACATCAGCAATAAACATTATTTTAATAAATGATAGGTGATCTTTTAGAACTCATATTACTGAAAGATATTTTCAGTTTTCCTTTAGCAAAGTAAGTCAGAATGACTGGTGTTTAATGGCTTCAGTGACAAGACAAAATAAACATTTTTTGGTTAATAAAAATGTCTGTCATTATCTTTGGAATAAATGTTTGGTTCTGTTTTCTTTGGACATCAATATATCCAAGAAAAAAAAAGAGAAGAGTCTATTTATGTAGATGTGAATGGGTCACATTTGACACTAGACTCTGAAGGAAAAAGGACTAGTTTCAAAGTAAATGCAATTCTGTTATTGCATATCTTCTTGGGGTAAGGATCAATTTCTCTGCAAAGACTTTCTTAGGATGCAAGTACCCTTATAAGTGTGACTATGTTAAGAAATTTTTGCTCATCACCTAAGAAGGAGCCAGGAAAGCAAGGGCAGCAGAAAAACAGTAACAAAAACTACAACCACACTTGTTAAAGAAGAAAGGAAAACTATTTCCTCCAGTTTTGCTTAGCTTTAATTATTTTGCTCAAACTTCTGTGGATGCCACAGATGAACTGTACATTATCACTAGATTCTGCGCTCCAGATACTCACAGCAAACACTGCATGCCACGAACTTCCTAAGTGCTGTCTGTGAACTACCTCATTTAGTTCTCATGCTGTCTTCATGAGATGGGACTGTTATCCCATTTTTAACCCAGTCAGTCTGGCTCCAGAACTAGCAATGCTTACTACTAGATGAGTGTACTGGGAGGATGTTTTATTTATGTTTCGGTTCTCCACCCAGATTCATGTCTTCAACAAAAATGTTGGCATGTTTTGAGTTTTCATACATAAGAACAAGAAAACTGACCTATGTTTCTGTTCTTCTCTAAGTGTTTTCTTTAATTTGAAGATCACATTCTAGAAGTGATATGAAAGGGGTAGACTATAGACTATAAAATAGTTGATGTTTGGTTTTTGACCCACTAATTAAAAAGGGGCTTAGGTGGGATTTAGAATCTATGCTGATTTTCCTGCACTTGGATCTTTAGTGATCTTCACAATCACATTCGTGTTTCTTTTGAACTCAGTGTCTTACCTGTTCTGACTCCCCTTAAAATCACTATGTTAGGTACAGAGGGCTGGAGGACTTGTTGTCCAGGTAGTTGGGACTTTCAGAGACTATACTATACAAACTCTTTTTTTTTTTTTTTTTACAGATGTGAAAACAGGGACTAAGAAGGCTTATAGCTATACTAAGGCCATTGCAACAGCACCTTGCCTTGAAATTTAGTTTTGAGAGTGTCAAATTATGTACTTACTTTGTTTTTATTGAGGAGACATTGATTTACAACACTGTATAAGATTTAGGAAAATAGGTCATATCATCTCAGATGTATGTCACCTCCCAACCCCACCATCAACAGTCTAGTCCTTTCCCACAAATTGTTGGATTCCTCACACCAAACCTACCTTCCTTTTCCTCCCTCTCTGCTAGCCTCAACTCAGTAGTCATATTTCTAGGATTTACTTGAGTCATATTCCTAGGATTTACTTGAGAAATTGTTTGATTCATTTCGATG
Source organism: Uropsilus gracilis (assembly GCA_004024945.1). Classification (NCBI taxonomy): domain Eukaryota; kingdom Metazoa; phylum Chordata; class Mammalia; order Eulipotyphla; family Talpidae; genus Uropsilus; species Uropsilus gracilis. Next base: position 140,246 of record PVHY01001462.1, read on the forward strand.
TCAACTCTAGTTTGAATACTTCTGCATGTGATTTTTTTCAGTGTTAGAATCAGCCCCTTGCCCCCAAAACTACATTATATTCAATTGCTTTATCTAGAAGTTGGTGAAATAATTGCATTTTAAAAAAATTATGTCTTATTTATTTATTTTACATCATATCTACCCCAGGGTTCTTCCACCACCTTTTCACCCTTGAACCATCATCTCAGTCTTCTGCGTCCGTCCTTCCCCAGATATCCCCCCCCATGCTCTATGCTTCAATTTTGCTAAAAATTAGTTTTAAATTTCCCTTGTCTGTTAGATTGTTTTTCCTTTATGCCTCATATAAGTGAGACCATCAAGTATTTCTCTTTTTCTTTCTGGCTTATTTCTGCAAACATGATCCTTCTATCTTCATCCATATTGCCGTGAAAGACATGTTTGCCTTTTTTTGCATTTGATGTTACAAAAAATAAATTGCATTTGAACTTGCACTGAAGTTGTTAAATCAGGGTTATTTTAGAAAGCACAGGCAAAAGTGTGAAACACCTTTTTTTATATTTGTTTTTCTCCTAGTTATTATTTACTGCTCAATCAGCATTAACAAGAAAAATAATTTGGCTGCTAAGTTACTCTAGTATAGGATTTCAAAGGACCTTATTAGAGAGAGATGTAATTTCATCCTCTGGGCCTTTTATATAACAGAGTGCATATTTGGGTTACTTCATTTTGACCCGGAATTAAACAATAGTTTAAAGTTGTGTACAGGAAGTTAACGTACTTGTTCAACAAAGATTTAAAAGCACATTATGGTTGCCTTTCATTTTGCTCAGATGTCCTTATCCTAATAACTTTGTTTTCTCATTTTGAGCAGTTCTTCTCTGAATAACACCTTTTCCATTTATTTCACAAACCTTATACTATCTAAATATTTGTAACTACCATATGTAAACAGTGTTTTTTAAATATCTAATTCTGACAAGGTGGGATACATTATTTTATGCATTTGAAAATGGTTCAACAGCATATTGCCATAGTTTAGTTATGGTATTCATTAATGAAAAATAGAAGATTAATACTAGAATTCCTAACAGTGTTTCAAATATTAATATTCAGAGTAATAAGTCTGAAGATTCCTAAGTTCCTAAGTTCGTAGTAGAAATTGTCTTTACACGTTCTATTTTGAGAGCATTTTCCTCAGGTGAGGGGATACTACTCATTCTAGCTGTCTGAGACCCTCTAAGGTAGCCCCTTCTGTGTCCTCACCCCTGGACTGACTGCTTCCCTTTTTTCAGTATGTCATTGCTTACAGTATCACCCACCCCAACCCCTGCTTTGGGATGGTTGTTTCCATCCTCACTGAGCTGGTGACTTATTTTATTTCCATAAAATGAAGCTTTCATTGACTGGAAGCTCAACTACCCTTATGCTTTTTGTTCAGTTTGTTTATTTGTTTAATAGCTTAGGTTTTGAAAGTCATTCAAAATGAAAGGACTTCCCTGTTATCTTAGGAAAATAATTTGTGATTGAAGTCCTTTGTGAAAAACCATAAGGGATGTCTACATGTTCGTGAAGTCACTTGCTCCTGATAACTGGGTAAGAGGTCTTTCTGGTGTGCTTGTCTGCTGACCGTTCATGTCGTACCTACTGTAATGGTATCTGCTTACTTGTTGGATTATTCAGACTTATTGTGCATAAATGACCATGTAGGAGTAACTCAGGAATCACTAGTGATTATTTCAGGTTCCACAAAACTATCTTAGCCTTTTGAGTGAATTTACTGATCTTCCAGGGACTAAGTTGTACATTGAATATTTTTGTTTAATAGTTATTTTATGTTTTAATGATTTCCCCTCTAGTTATTGTTCCTTGCACAGTCATTGGACTTGTATGTATATTATTTTCATTCTTGATCCATAACATAAAACGTGAGATGTAAGGGTATTAATTGAAGGTCCTGAGAAATCGGTATTTGTTACATGAACATGGATTGAATATTGATGTTGAAATCTTATGCTGCAAATGGCTTGGCTGTTAGAGTCTATCAGCTTGACTGTATCAGCCTTTATATAAAGAATTGCTCCCAGAACTTGGTTTTCTCTGTATTTGAGACAGATAACATTTAGGGACTAATTAAAAAGAAATTTTTTGTGTTGTCAAAATTTTTCAGACTTTAAAACATTATTAAGTAATATCCTTTAGCATCTGTGAAAATGCTCAGAAATATAAGTATGCCTAACTAAATATTTCTGTCCTTTTCTAAATGCCACCCCTTCGGTGGACTCTGCACTTTAAAGCTTGAAAAGACAGCAGAGAGTAAACAGTCAAAACTCTTTCATTTCTCAGATGTAATTAGAGTAAATTGAGGACCAGGTTGATTAAAGAGGTTAGTCCGGATCATACAGCCATGGTGCTGTCAGAATGCAAGCTTGGGTTTTTGAGTCTCAATATGTGTTTTCCACATTCCCAGTGTGCCTGGCTTTTTTTCATGCCCTAGAGCTTTCAACTCTGATATTTGTTGAAGTTTAGACTCTGGGGAACTTTCATTGATGATTTTTTGAAGTCACATGGGGTAAACCTTTACTGAGAGTTTCAAGCTGGCTTGGATGCACATAAATCCCTCCCATATTCATTTTCTAAGGATCTATAACCCATTGATGACCTTGAGCTGGAATTCGTCATCCTTAATAGAATAAATCTGATGCTTCATTGTACTCAACCATACATGCAGAATGTGAACTAATTTTAATTAACCTGGAAAATATATCATTGAAAATGTGATTGGTGAAAACAAAACTAATAAAAAGAACCGATATAGGCTTGTCAGGGAATGTCATGACGTCATGATCTGTATTGCCATCATCAGGAACAATCAACTTAGTTCTGTTTTGCCCTACATTTTTTATTTCCTTAAGGTCATGGTGAGCTTATTGGCAGCAGGGGGTTTTCAAATCCTGTATTCTGGTACACCCATCAGCATTATCAGCAGCTGTGCCATACTTCTCTCTTTGTCTTTGAACTTGGCTTGGGTTTATTTTAAAGCTTCTTGTATTGTGAAACATTTGGAATGCTTTATTTTGAAATGAGGGGAAATGGGAATAGATAAGCATTCATATTTATACTTCTTTTTTTTAGAATATGGAAGAAAGTTCATTATATAATATAAACTCGTTGGACTTTTTATTCAAGTTACCAGTCAGTCATTATAGAAGTCATTTTCCATTGGCTACTGCGGTCACACACATCTTTCTTTTTGGTCAACAGAATCTTGATTTTGGGTGAGGGGCATTCACTGTCCTAAGTGTCAGATTACCTGAAGCCTGATTTATGTAATCTCAGTTTTCTCTGACAGTGATTGAACCAGCACAGACAAGCAATCCAGTAGGCTTCCGGGAAAGGCCTTATTGCTTCCAAAAACTAGAGTCTACAGGAAGGAGTTGGCCTCATTCTCATCCCTTCATTGCCTACTGCTTTGAGGTGGTCATAGGAGAGTGTGATTAGTTAGCAGTTCTCAGTCACTGAGCCAGAAAGCCTGAGCCTGAGCAAGAAAAACCAAAATACTGAGGATGGCCAAGCAGAAGGACAGAGAAAACCTGCATCCTTAAGACAATTCTTTTTTTTAAAAATTTTTGAAAAATTATTTATATATAAATTTCACATCATTGTAATCCCAGAGATTCACCCCCCTCACCCTCCCCACCATCCCCCCTTTTTTTCCCCCCTGCCCAAAGTTGTGTGCTTCATTTTGGTGCTTAGCTAGTTTTGACTTTTTCTCATGGCTTTCGTTTTTCTCCCCCCTATATACCATATATTAGTGAAACCATTTGGTTTCTGTCTTTTCCTTTTTGACTTGTTTCTGCTAATATGATTTCTTGAACAACCCATTTTCACATGTCTCCCTTCAAGTTGAGTTTCCTTGTGAGATAATTGTCCTGAACTGAACATTCTGAAATGAGATGTTCTGCTGTATCTTTTTAAAACTTGTATGTTTGTTTTCAGTTCTTTTAGAAAACTTCAAGAGTGAAATTGTTCCTGACCTAAGGATCACATAATTCAATGCTTTTCAAAATAATTTTTTAAAATAATCTAAGAAGTAAGGACTACCTTATTTTTATAATTAAATACTTTTATCAAGATATAATGTAGATGCAACAAACTGCTTGTTTTTATGTGATGTGTTTGTGTGTGTGGATGCAAATATTTTATGTATATTTGTGTATATTTACAAATATGTACTTTTTAGATATATATTTTTCTTCTAGTCTTGTCTTTTCATGGTGTGAACAACTTGCTAATTACATACATACAGGCAGAAAAGAAAAACTTCTGGAGTTTTATTGATAACACATTGAATTAACTTTTAACAATGAATGTTACAACTCTGATTCATGCATATTTTATTTAATTGCTATTTTATTTTCTCTATAACCTTATTGAATTGACTAGAGCATCCAGTACAATACTGAGTAAAAATTGAGTGAACAAACATTTTTTAATGCCTTTGTATATAAAATTCAGCACGGAATCTGTTGAAATCTGTAAAAAGATTTAACTGAAACTTGTTGAAAGATTCCTGATTTACTTTAGTAAACATGCACATTTTGTATTCTTTATATTTTAAAAACAGAAAGTTAATTTAAAGTGATTAATGGTTAACTCATTCTAGCACTCTCTCTCTCCCAATCTCACACATTAATGAAAGTGATGCTTCAAGAAGATGTACTGTATTTAATCCAGTAATTTTGATTATGATGCTTGGATGTTAATTTGAGAAGAAATGTAACAGTAAAATATGAATTAGTAATAAAATTGATCTTTAAAATTCAAAGCAATGTAAAACTGGGTATAAGGCATAGAACATAATGTTAACTGATATTGTAAACTACATCATGATTTGTTTATCTTTGTCCTTCACAACCAGGTTGCAAATTTCATCCAGAAGTAGGTCTTATTCTTGCTTTTATCTACCACATTCCACAGGAATTGCCTTACATAGAACTTACATGAAATGACTATTTCAGAAGAGCTTATAACTTGCACTTGTAAAGATCACTGCAAATAAACTAGGGTCTTCCATTTTGAAGTGATTGGGTTGGAAATCATACTGAAGAAAGAGCAGTGTATATGAGTTGGGGTTTGTGGAAAGATTGGAACATGGACTGTCTGAAGTGGAATAGGCTACAGATACCATTGTGAAATTAGGGCAGTTATTTTCATTTCTCACACTGGGATTTGTATACCTAGAGGTCCATAGATAATGTTTCTTTGGGAGAAGAAGCTTTGCACAGTGGCAGTATCGTAGCCAATGAAGTTTATCCGAGGCACGATTATTGCTAATTGAAAATCTTTGGGAGAAGACTCAGATTCTTTATGAGAACTTCTAAAATGCTGTTTTTCTGAGTAAACAAAATCACTATGTACTTTTTGTGGTCATGTGGCTGATCCATGTCCTTCCAATAAAGTACTTCTACAAAATTTTCATACTGTAGTTTGCATTTTAAATTATATTTTTAGTTACAATTGATCACATATGTTCCAGCATTTATCTAGATAACTAGCCTAATTAGTTAATATTTATCAAATTCAACTCCACAGATCATACTCTGAAGGGTCATAGTCTGAGAAACACAGGTTCAAGGAGTGAGACAGACAGAATGGAAGACACAGCTCTGATACTCTGCTCCAGCCTCTGTGTTGCTGTAGGGTAAATGAATTAATCAGACTTCTCCATTGGCTGTATAACCAGCACCTGGGGTACTGTATCTCCCCCATGATTGTGTATATGTGGGCCAGTGTGTGTGTGTGCATGTGCAGTAGGCTCACCTGGGCCTAGGATAAAGGGATGGCATCACCCAGTGAGGAAAGGGGAGCATGGCAAAAAGGGAAAATGTGAAGTGTTCAAGAGAATGCCCAAGAGAGCAAGACCAGAGAAAGAGCACGAAGATTCCACAATCACAAGCCTCCCCTAAGCCTGTTTGCCATACAGTTGGCCCAGCCTCCTTCCCTGGGAGGCCTGTGTACCTGGCTCCCTTCTTTAGCTGCTGGAATCAATAAAGAACTTATCTGGACTGGGTGCTTGATACACAGTCTTTCAGCTTTTCCAGCTCAGCAGATCGGAGTTGCTATCTCTTGGTGTCAGTCTGTGGTGTTGCCTGCTTCTCTGCTTTCCTCCAGATCTTCACCACATTCTGACCAGGAGGACACTGGCCTCTCTCTCTACTGCTGAGAACCTTCTCAAGCTACTGCTGCTCTGTCCATGAACACCAAGACTTACTGCGGCAGACAATTAGTGGAGTTGGGGGCACATTTTAGAGTGAGGTGTACACAAAGAAGTAGAAGAAGCCATTCTTACTGTCAAGTGTATAGTAGCTCTTGTGGTCTCTCATTGCTTACTGTTCCTCTGCTCACCAGAGGTCTAGAGAGAGCGCTAGTTCTCATGTGTTAGGAGTTGCATGTGGAATGAAGAAGAAATTGAGATGGAAGAGATGGATAGCGATCTGTGAGGCCAGCCCACAGAACAGGGATCCTGGGAAGCATGTTCATGTCCAACTTTATTGAAGTTGATATATGCCCCAGCAAGGAAAAGTTACAATGATGTAATGAGGTAGTAGCAAAGCATATGTGACATACAGCAGGGAGGATGCGGGGATGCGCGATAACAGAATTTACCTTTGGGGGCAACAGCTATCACTAATAGGTCATCTGTCTCTTGGGACATTCTGAAGAGGTTAGGAAGCTGGATTACAGGTGAGAGATGTGCTATCAACCACCCTCTAGTGTACCATGAGGCTAGAGAGATAGGAGGTGTTCCTCTTATATGACGCTCCATCTCTCTACCTACTCCCAAGTTTCACATTATGGTCTCTTGAACTCCTTGCATCTTCATCGTTATCTATTCCAAATTACTACTTTGTAATCAGTTTCTTAATTCCTCTCACTGTATTTTTCAGAAATCTTATTCTGTTCTGATCATGGTTGTCCTGCTTTCTTTAAATTAAAAAATTCATTAAGATATATTCTATCAAAGTATGGCCCACATTAAAAAAAAGTCAACAACAAATGCTGTCCTGATGTGGAGAGAAAGAAACACTCTTACACTGCCGGTGGGAATGCAAACTGGTCCAGTCACTATGGAAAGTATGGAGGATCCTCAAACTACTGAAAATGGAGCTGTCATTTGATCCAGCTTTGGGAATCCCACTTTGGGAATCTACCCAAAGGGTAGAAAAATGCTCATCCAAAAGACACCTATATTCAGATGTTTTTTGCAGCACTATTTACAATAGCCAGGATATGGAAACAACCCAATTGCCCCAAAACAAATGAACGGGTCAGAAAGTTGTGGTATATGTACATGATGGAATATTATTCACCAACCAAAGAAGGCAACTTTATGTCATTTGCAGCAATGTGGATGGTGCTAGAAGGAAACACGTTGGCAGAAGTAAACCAGAAAGAAAGAGATAAATACAGATGGTCTCTCACTTATATGAAAGACAAGGGAAAACAAGCAAACAAATCGTAAAGAAAAACTTCAAACTGTCAACAGAACTGAAGCATAGAGCAAGAGAGGGGAAGGAGGTAAAACAGGGGGGATTGATGAGCACAAGAGACTGAGATGTTTTACGGGTAATAAGGTGGTGAGAGAACTTCGGGTAGACAATGATGTGATATACATATATTTTTATATATGTATAATCAATTAAAAAATAAAATTTTATAAAAAAGATATCAAAGTAGGCAGCAGGTCTCCTGCCCACCTATATCTCCAGGGGTTCTCTTCCCAGCTGTCTCCCCTTGCAAAGCAGTTGAGGCAGCTCTCCTCCCAGGGCTGCCCATGTGGTGCTGAGCAGACTTCTTTTAGCAAGCCTGTCCTTTGGGGGTCGTGATCTCTGTCGTCTGGGGTCCATATAAGTGTCCTTGATTGCCCTCCACTTTTTTATAATAAACCCCTTTTGAATCTATATAAAATAGTGATACCAGATTTTTTTTTCCCCTCAGTATATACTCTGGAAAGAAGTCATGTCATTTGATGAGACCACATTACCTGTAGCACCGCTGGTTTTATTTCTTTCACAATTGAGACATAAAAATTTATATTGACCTAGAAGTATCTTTAGAAAATACATACACACATGCAGAGATATTTGGAAATAGGTGTTTTCAATTATCAATAGTTCTCAGAAATGCTTGATTGAGAACTATAGCTTTAATTTATGAAAGTAAAATAAAATGCAGAACAATTTTTAGGAGGAACAGCATACTTCAGGTCAGAAAAAAAAGCTTTAGGGTCCCAACTCAGTTATTCAATTTTATGATTTCACCTGCAGCAACTTAGCTGCCCTGAGTCTCTTTCATCACCTGTCATCTTCATCATTGTCTGCACGCTGATGCTAGAGGTGATTGTGCCTTCATTACAAATAAGTTGTCATATCTTTGTGATACTGATGATTGTCATTGTGCTCACCAGGTCAACTGGGAAGGTCATTTTTGCCCTGGTAAATTACTCGTCATTAAGCTACTACAAACAATTTAGTGAGTAATGTGCACTGCATTTAACTTTGTAGGACCCAGATCATACTTTAGTCCACTCAGTAAAGCAGAAGAAAAAGGATATTTTTTGGTCTGTTGCCTTTTATTTTGGTTGTCATTCAACATGGACATAAACTTCCTATTACTGAAAAATAGGGGCAATTCCTACCATCTATAATTGTCAACAATACACTGATTAGATGTTTCTTAAGTTTCTCCCATATTTGACTATCCAGGGTGTTTTTCTTCTGCTTTAGTATAATAAGGCTTAATTAGCAGACTCCGAATTAATATGAGTAAACATTTACTCTTACATTTTATTACATATCTCTTAAGTATATATAATTCTAAATAGTTTTAAAAGCTTATAATAATTTTCAAATCATTATTTTACTGAATTTTTAGGGCATTTTTAGATTCACAGCAAAATTGAAGGAAAGCTAGAGGGATTACCCATTCCTGGTTTATTTCTCTTTTTATCAATATCATCCACCAGAGGGGTACTTTTTTTTTAATTGATGAACCCATATTGACTCATTAGAACTACTCAGAGTTATCAGTTTTCATAATGGTTAACTCTTGGGTTTGCATATTCTGTGGTTTTGGGACAAATCTTTACTGACAGTGACTTTCATTATAATATTTTATAGGATGTTTAGTTCTCTCAAAATCTTTTGTGCTGCAATTATTTGTCCCACCATTTCACCACTAGAAGCCACTGGCATTTTTACTGTCTCTGTAGTTTTACCTTTTCCAGTGTAGTGTAACTAGATCATATAATCATATAAAATGTAGCCTTTTAAGTTGGCTTCTGCCATTTAGTAATTTGCATTTAGGAATTCTCCATATTTTTTCATGACTTGATAGCTTATTTTGTTTTAGTGTTGAATAATAGTCCATTGTATGGATACACCAGTATTTATCCATTCATCTGCTAGAGGACATCTTACTTGCTTCCAAGTTGTGCAGTTATAAATTGTAGACATCTATATATAAATGATTTCATAGTGGTTAATTCTTAGGGTTAGATAGGATTGTGTAGGCAGATATTTTCAACTTCTTTGGGTTAAATACTAGCCCATTATTGCTAAAGTGCATTTAATCTTGAAATACCCAAAATGTCTTCCAAAATGGTGGTGCCATTTTACATTCTCACCTGGAATGAATGAAAGAATTTCAGTTGCTTCATTTCCTCATTTGTATTTGATATTATCAATGTTCTATATTTGGCCATTCTATAAGTTAATGCGATATCTCAACTTTTCATCTATTGCTCTGATGACATATGATGTGAATTATTTTTTCATGTGCCTATTTACCATCACTGGTAAGGTCTTTGGTCTGTTGTTAAATCTGGTTATTTTCTTATTGTTGAGTTGGTTAACATTATAATATACTATTCATGGAAAATTCTCCATTCTTAATACAGTTTTTTCCAAGCAACACAAAATTAATCTTTTGAATGACATCTGGATTTCAAAAGGATTTTCTAACAATCACAGGCTATGTAAATACTATTGTTTAATTATATATTTGTGTGTTTATGTGTTCCCTAACAGTGGTAATAAATGAAAGCACTGATTAATACTAGAATTCTGAACTGAACTAAGAAAAATGGATTTTTGAGCTGTATTCAAAGAACTTCATTTAACTTAACTAATGCAACTGACTCTGCCATGCAAAATTCTAGAACATTGCATTGTTTGGACTTGGCAGAGAGAGAGACAGAGAATCTCCAAAAATACAATATAATTATGTATACCTATATGATTATATATGTTTACCTATATGTATACCTATATGAAATGTATACCTATATGAAATACCTATATGATTTATATGATATAATTTTACACACTAATTTAGGTATTTGCATTCCTTTTAGAAATGAGACAATATGATCTTAGTAAAGTTAAGATTTTACCCAGATTCATAAAGACAGTAGCAGAGATGTGATTCAAATCCAGATTCATCTGCTATATCCTGTTTAGTATTTATTGATGAATTTATAAAGATTAGTTAAGTATTATGTAGTAGTTACTGTTAGAGATGGTATAAATATAACACTGGAATGTCAAGATTTTGTTTTCAAATGTTTTCTTGTAAAAGAAAGAAACAGCACTTATGGTATTAAATGCTGTGGGAAAAAAGTAAGGTGTGGACCAGGATAGAAATTGATACTAGCAGAGGTATATATACTAGTTTTCTCTAGGCTGTGTGCTGAGGTCATAGTGACTTTTTTAAAAACCAATATATGAGCAAAGACCTGAAGGAGATGAAATGGTGAGCCGTGAGAAGTTATGTAGGAACAGTCTTGAGGCAGAGAGAACAGCATGTGCACTACTTAACAGGTGGGACTTTTTGGTAGATCATGATGTGAGATGAGGCTAGTGTGCCTGAAGTAGAGTGAGCACAAGAGAAAAATTAGGATGTGAGATCAGAGAAGGGGTGTGGGGTCAACACATGTAGGTCTTAGTCAAGACTTTTGAGGAAGAGGTGAAGTCTTTGGAAATTTTTGAGCATATTGACATACACAGTATAATTTATGTTTCAGATGGAGAATAGACCGTAAACCAATAGGGAAGTGTTTTTAACAAGAGCACCAGGCTTAAGGTGGGAACTCTGGTGGACAACTGCAGGGAGTGATTTAGAAAAGCCAACTCCATCTGTACAATTATGCCAAAAAGCATTGGTCATGAACTTATTCCCACAATGTGATAAAAATTAGCACATGCATTAGAATCCTGTTTACTCAAAACATTTTCTATGCATCTATCATAGGTGACACAAACCCAGTACCTCAGTGGTATTTTTGTCATTGACAAACTGCCATCAAACACTTAAAATCAGTATAACATCCGTTGATAGTCTTCACACTAGTACAAGTAGAAATTTATGTGATCAGTGTTAAGTTTATTCAGTGATTCCGTCATCATCTCCTAATATATGTGACATGACGGTAATGAGATTATTACAGAATTAGCAAAGATACATGACTAAAGATAGCTGAGCTTTCTTCAAGTGCTGGTATCTCTTATTGGCCAATATTGAATTAATTTCAGTTTCAATCACACATATGCATAAAAAATGTATTGTTACTTGGCTTCTTTCAGGAGTTCTTACCCTACTGCTATAACTTGCAGTTGACAAAGTGGCAGAAAGGAAGGGTATCACAAAAGTTACTACAGGAAATACAAAGAAACCAAAAAGTAGATTTTTAGAAGTTCTTCTAAGTACAGTAGTTAGATTGTTGCCACTCTGCTATGGTGCTTTTCTGTTTTCTGTATGTCCAATCATTTCCCCAGTGTTTACAGAGTTAAAAGCAGTGTTTTTGTTAAATTCTGAGAAACTTCATCTTGCTGAAGGCCACTTCTAGCCAGATTTTGACTTTTCAAACCATGTGTTTCATATTTTATACCCTTTTCACTATAATGAGAGCAGGATATCCATGTGAACCCTACTGATGAATAGGATGTGTGTGTGTTTGTGTTTATGCTGTGTATGAGGCTGTGGAACATGTGTAAGTACTGCAATCATAAGAGTCTATTAAACCATCTCGATAAGAAACTTTAAATATGTAAACTATTCATTAGAAAAACTCTTTAGAAAGAGATTCCTTAGAGAAAACATGATAAATGAATGCTTATCTATTAGACATTATAATATTGTTATTAATAACACATGATGAAAATGCTAACCACCATTGTCTTTGGCTGGTAAGCTTTTTCCTTTGTGTATATTCTGAATTTTCATATTTTCCCGTAGTCATTAATATGACTTTTATAGGCATTAAGATTTTAGTAGATTCCTGAATGGCTTTGGGGTTCTTTTTACTTTTGTGTTTTAGGAAAAGAAAGCAATATCCTAATATGAGCATAATAATGTGAAAGGAAGTATTTCTATATGTGGTAATATTGCTATCGTGCACTTAATATATTTAAGGAAAATTGTTAAGCATATTAAATGCATTACTTTTTACAATCTTCACAACAATATAAAGAGGATGTTATTTTTATCTCTATTTAATAGATGCGCATGGTTGAAGCTTAGGGTGTTTAATAACTTGTACATTATAAGAACCAGTAAAGAATGGATCCAGAAACCTAGACCTGCCTTTAGTACTCAAGTTCTTGTCCACTGTGTTACATTCAATTTATTGTGTTGTTCATCACTGATACATTCATTCATAAAGCGGAGTTTTGATCAGTCTGCACTTTGCATGAGGGAATGTTCTGAACTTCAGAAGCAAAAAGATGGATCTGACATGTCCTTGCTCTGAAGGAGCTCATGGTCTGCTGGGTTAGACAGGCATTGAATTGTGAGTACAAGAAATGGTGGAAATACAAAAGAGATGTTGAAATCTGCTTGGGATGAAGACAGGGAGCATCAGGTTCACTTCTCAAAGGGGTGCTATTTAGACTTAGCTGGCAGAAGGGAAGTTGAGTATTCCAGGAAATGAGGACAGCATGCGAAAATGGTGGCTTTGCAGATGACTCAGCGGCCAGATTTTGCAAGGCCTTGGATGCCTGGTGAAGGAGCTTTGCCTTTCATTTTGTGAACTGTGGGGAACCAATAAAAGAACTTAAGCAGTAATAGAATTAGCTTTGTATTTAACAAAGATTCTCTAACAACCCTATGACTATTTCCTTATGGTGGGGAGTTTGCTAACCAACTGAAGGTGTCAGGATTCTGAAGGCCAAGTCCTTTTGAGAGTGGGTCAGGTATGGATATACATGGGTACCTGAGATGATAGAGTTCTAGTGCATTGAATTGATTTTGGAGTTCAGAATATCTATGCTCATGCATGAAAGTTAGTAACATAACTTACAGCTAATTCATCAAATTAATATTTCATAATTGAAAAAATTTGAAATTAATCTAGTCCGAAAATTGACATTTTGGAGCAAACTTGTTATTAGAAATCATCGGTTATTATTCACCCTTACCCTAGTTGTTAGCACCTGCAATGAAGCAGAAACTTTTAAGAAAATATGGATATATACACATAGATATATGTTTACACAATGTGGTGTTTGTTTAGACTAAATCCCAAGTAACAAATTTAAAAAGAAAAAAACAAAAAACTAAGATCATCAACCTTTTTGAACAAATGACAGCACTCTCATCTCTGATGATAGTTATATACATTTTACATTTATGTTTACTCAATGAAAAACTTTTTGAAAAGTTGGAAAACGTATAGATATTTTCTCTAGTCAAGAGATACTAAACAGCTAAACTGGTTACAGATGAAAGATTTCACTTTTAGCTTAATGGGGTTTACAGACTTTTCCTGTGAAGGACCAGTGAGTCACTGTTTCTTGCCAAAGGGCCAGATCATCTTCATGCTGCAGTTGCTAGGTGGGATCAGTGATAACCAACATGTAAACAGTTGAATGTGTCTATGCTCTAATAGAACTTTATTTTGCAAAAACAGAGACAGATTTAGCCAATAAGATACTATTTGCTGGTTCCAACTCTGCATTTTTTGTTTGTTTGTTTACTTTTGATTCTTAATTTTGCTATAAGTTGCAGGTTTATGATGAATATATTTGCACTTGGCCCTATCACATGCTTAATGTAAACAGACTGATCATTAGGGTTTTCAGGGAGATATCTTTTTCCTTAGTAACCTTGACTAGTTTGGTAGTTAGTAGAAATATGTGTAAACTTGTTTTAATTTTTTCATTCTATTGTGTTTGAAAACAGTGAGGCTTTTTTTTTTCATGATGGTTTAGCTATGACTTCTTCATTTTCATCATTTAAATATTCACTGAAAAAGGAGGTCATATCCAAAACCCAGTTGGAGAAACGTGCCATCACTGGACCAATTACTTTCAACCCAGTGTTTATAGAATCCCTTTCTGCTGACTCCAGGATGATGACTGTGACTGGGTTCTGTTCCTTTCATGCTTTCTGCCTTTCACATCCCTGTGGTCAGTTGTAGAGATCTTGAATATATAATACACAGCAAAAGTTTTGCCTTAGAAATACTTGGTTATTTTGAATTTATAGAATTAAATGGAATATAATCTTTCACATTATTCCAGCTTACAAGATTTGGTTTAAGAGGACTATTCTTTCATTTTAATATAAAATCTAAATCTTACAATACAAGCTGTTCTTTTATTTGTAACTTACTTCCTATCATTTTTCCTTATCACCATAGCCTGAAGTCTCATGTATTGCAGTTAAAGTAGTACTTTGCTCATAACACTCATGTAAAATGTGTGTGGTGCTAAATTTAATGAGACCATTAGTTCCTAATAAGAGGTGGGGGTAGGTGGAGGTAGGGCTTAGACAGAGAAACAATTTATCTCCCTTATCTTCATGGTGTCTTTGGGCCTAATACTACTTTACACAGAAGGTTCCAAGCCTATGTTGGTTGATTGAATGCAGAAATGTATCATCCTGAGAGAGTGGGACTGTATATGATATTGTATTGTTGATAGCAGTGAGTTCTGTCTGTTGCCTAAACATGTAAACTTCATAGTATGTTTCCATAGTCAAATTAATTATCAATCATGTGCTATGTAGTATTTAACTTTTGGGGATGCAGTTAATTAATTAGTGGGGCACAAACATGAATATATTATTTTAATAAAATATATTATTTTAATAAAATGTGAGAAGTACAAGCTCTTGCAAGTTTCCCTGTTAGTTCAAAGAAAGGCACACCATTCAACACTCTCTTCTGCAGGATAAGGGTCATTCTTTTCTTCTAAGTTCCCAGAGAAATTTTCAGATACAAATAAAGGCAAGCTAGGGAAATAGCATGAAAAAAAGGGAAGAAATTTTAAAATAAATATCTAGCTTTAGCAAAAGCAGCAATGAGTGAGATGATAAGGCACGTGAACCAGGAAATATAAACAACTCTGTGTTATTGGTGGCATGGATGATGAGTTTAGAGAAAAATACTAGGCAAAATTAATAGAAGATTCCATGCATGATCTAAGGAGCTGTGGACATTGCTGTGACAGGCAAAATAATGTAATGACCAAGTGTACATTCTTGCTTGTGGTTTTCAATTTCTTACTATAAAGGAGGGATTCAAATGATCTATATTCTAGGTTTTTTAAATTAATGCAAGAGTTAATTTATACACATCTGCTATAGTTCAGAACTTTTTAGATACTGGGAATATGGTATGGAACAAGTAAATCAGTACTCCAAGGAGGTTACTTCCTGGGTGGAATTGGTAGGTAGGTAGACCATGAACAATATAATTAAAAGATGTCATGTATTAAATGCTGGAGGAAAATAAGGAATTGGGTACCAGATTAGGAGTGGAGAAAGAGAGAGAGTTCAGTGAAATTTTCAGTAAAGACCTTTTGGAGAAGATGACAGTTGGTAGAGATCTGGAGTTGGGGTTTGTTATGTGAGGGTGTTTGAGGGAAGAGTAGAGGGAACAACAAATGCAAGACCCCATGATTGAAAACGCTGGGCTGCTTGAGGAACCTAAAGAGTCACTATGACTGAAATAGAGCAGGTGAGCATAAGGAGATATGGTTGGAGTGGTAACAGTGTCCAGATTGGTAGAATTTTGTTGGTCATTGTTATTTGGAGTGTGATAAAGCATTGAAAGCCCAAGTGAAGTGTTTTTAACAAGAGCACCTTGGCTGCTGTTTTGAGGATAGACTAGGTAAGGCAAGATGAAAAGAAGAAGACCAGTGAAGAGGTAACTGTATTAAGAAGGGAGTGGTAAGAAGTGATATTCATAAGAATTAAATAATTTTTAAATCACTTAGACTACTGCTTGCCATGGGGGAAGAAAACAGGAAATCTTGGCTAATAATTGCTTGTTAAAATTTTCTTCTAACATTCTACAAAAAGGTTCCTGTGCTTCTTCCTTATTTGCTGAGCGTGGTGACTTCCATCCATCCTTGATGAATATAATAACTTGTCTTATTTTGAAGTTGTGTGAGAAAACATGAATTCCATTACTAGCAAAGACTTGACAACCTCGCGGTAAACTGCCATGAGGAGCTAAACAAGAACTTGCCAAGAAGACAGTTGCTACTATTTAATGAACACTTTCAGTGAGCCAACCTTGTACAGAATCTTTACCATGTGTTCGCCTTCATTTTCTGAAGAAGTCAACATGTACCTATTGTTCTACCAGTTTTTAGCTTTGAATGAGGCTGATGAAGATGATGAGCATCTTACTCAGGACCATTCATTCAGTAAACAGGCTTGTGTTTAGTAATCAGGTCTGTCTTTTCCCACTAATTTAGACTGTCTTATATCTATTCAAAAGTTCATGTAGTTTATACAAAAGGAAATATGTAAATAAATATGTGGAGGACACATTTGTGATCATTTCTACCATAATTCAAAGTATTGGAGTAATAGTGGTTATGGATGTGCTCATAAATGTTACCTTGTATGGGTACATTTTTTTCCTCTAGATGGATTGTCTGGTATAATACAGTTACAATGAGTATACAGCCCATTGGGATGGGAATACAGCCATCTGATTTAAAGGATGAGGTTGAAAAAGTCACTGGTGTTTCTAAGTTCTTTCATCTGCTAGGTGAGCAGTGCATTGCTATTGCATGATTACAGTTATGAATAAAAATAACAATAATATCATGAATAACAATTCTAGAGCAAGGAGAGGGTAGATGCCATGGGGAAGATTTTTGTCCAGGTGACCGGCAATGTTGAGATTAGAGCTGAACATTTGGCCCCTGAGCCTCTATTCTTATGCACTTGAACACCAGAGACATCAATCATCATGAAGCATACAGTGTTGAAGGGACCGTATAGACAGAGCTCGTCAGTTTGGATGGAGAGGAAGTAGGGCTCTGCCAGAGGAAGGCTTTGCTGCAATGAGTAACTGGTAGAGCCAGGACTGCAATTTGTGCCTATCATTGCCCTTGCCCATACAGCTTTAATATGATCAGCTTTTATTCTGAGGATAAAACATATCCTCCAAGGGGGAAAATATTCTCTTTCTTGAAGTTTCTGAGTAAATTAGTTTTATCATGAGCATTTATTAAAAATGGAATATTTTACTATAAAAGTCAGATTTTTTATATCCTTGAGCTATGTTTATTTTATGTTTGTATATTGAAAAAAGCCTCTTCAGAACCTCTCATTTGTTTCATGTCAC
>PVHY01001463.1:0-77862 GCA_004024945.1 Uropsilus gracilis
CTGTATTGCTATGAACCTTCCTCTTAGATATGCTTTTGCTGCATCCCAGACATTTTGGAATGTATTGTCTTCTTTGTCATTTGTTTCAAAGTAAGTTTTAATTTATTCTTTAATATCTTCAATTATCTGTTCTTCATTTAGTAGTATGTTGTTCAGTCTCCCAAGTGTTTGACATTCTTCTTGCTTTATTTTCATTGTTGATTTGGTATTATTTTAATCTTTGTGTATTTATTCATGTTTGTCTTGTTACCTGGTATGTGATCAATTAGTATGCAACTCTGTGTCTTTTAAAAAGAATGATGAGTTTATTGCATTCACATTTATAGTAATTATTGATGTTTGAGAATCTAACAAGGGTTTTTGGTGGTCATTTGGGTTTCTGTGTCAGTTTCTTCTTTCTTTTCTTTTTATTGTTCTTTTTATTGATCTGTGGGTTTTGATCTTAGGGCTTCTTGCAGGAGTTCTTGGAGTGGGGTTTTGGTGGTAGCAAATTTCTGGAAACTTTGTTTGACTGAGAAGGTTCTAATTTTTCCTTCATAAAGGAAGGACAATTTTGCTGGATAGAGTGTTCTTGGTTGGCACTTTTTGTCTTGGAGTGTTTTGAAGATGTGACCCCATTTTCTTGTTGCTTGGAGTGTCTCTTCTGAGAAATGTGAGGTCAGTCTAATCGGTTTTCCTTTGTAGGTTATCTTTTTCCTCTCTCTTGTTATTGTCATCATTTTTTATATATCTTTGGCTCTTGAAAGTTTTACTATGCCGTGTCTTGCTGTCTTCTTTCATTAATGTAGTTTGTTGATCTTTTGGTTAGTCTTTTTGGTTTCTAGGTTGTTTACTTCTTTTATCTTTATTATTTTTTGTCTTCTGCTGGGTTTTGGATTTTACTGTTGTTCATTTTCTCACTTTTCGAACTGGGATATGTGGTTCTTCTTTGCATAGTCTCTTGGTTTTTGATGTGGGCCTGTATTGCTGTGAACCTTCCTCTTCTATATGCTTTTGCTGAGTCCTAGACATTTTGGAATGTTGTGTCTTTGTCATTTGTTTCAAAGTAGGTTTTAATTTCTTATTTTCTTTGATTATCCATTCTTCATTAGTAGCATATTGTTCAGTCTCCATGTATTGAACACTCTTCTTGCTTTCCCTTCATTGTTGATTTCTAGTTTGATGCCTTTATGATCTGAGAAAAAAGTTGGTATAATTTTAATTTTTGTGTATTTGTTCAAGTTTTCTTTGTGTCCTAATATGTGGTCAATTGTAGAGAAGGAGCCATGTGCATTTGAAAAGAAGGTGTACTCACTTCTTTGGGGGTACATTGTCCTGTAGATATCTATTAGGTCCATTTGGTCTAGGTCCTCCTTTAAAGCTTTTGTGTCTTTGTTTGATTTCTGTTTTGCTGATCTGTCTTTCGGTGAGTGGGGTGTTAATGTCTCCTACTGCCTATGTGTTTTCATCAGTATTTGTTTTCAGTTGTGCTAGTAGCTGTCTTATGAATCTTGGGTGCCCTCCTTTGGTGACTATATGTTGATAATTGCTGGGTCTTTTTGGTGGGTTGAACCACGTACCATCAGGGAGTGTCCGTCTTTATCCTTTGTTGCTTTTTTTATTCTGAAATCTGCTTTATCCGCTATGAGAATGGCTACCCCTGCCCTTTTGGGGGGACTGGTCGCTTGTAGAATAGTTCTCCATCCTTTCACCTTCAGTCTGTGCTAATCTTTAGGGATTAGATGTGTTTCCTGGAGACAGCAGAATGTTGGGTTCTGTCTTTTGATCCAGTCTGCAACTCTGTGTCTTTTGATTGATGAGTTTAGACCATTGACATTTAAAGTGATTATTGATGTGTGAGGTTCTAGTGTTGATTTTCAAGAGGTCATTTTGAGATTCTGCTTTGGTTTCTTGTTATGTTTATTCTGTTTATTCATCTGTGAGTTTTGGTTTTGAGGCTTCCTCTAATATTTCTTCAATTCCAGTTCCTCCAATATTTCTAGATTCGTAGTTTTGTGGTATCAAATTTTTGGAGACTTTGTCTGAGAAGGTTCTAATTTTCCTTTATAAAGATAGGACAGATTTGCAGAGTGGACAGATTCTTAGCTTGCACTTTTTGTCTTGGAATTCTTGAAGATGTGGCTCCATTGCCTTCTTTCTTGAAGTGTCTCTTCAGAGAAATCTGTGGTCAGCCTAATGGGCTTTCCTTTGTAGGTTATCTGTTTCCTCTCTTTAGTTGTCATTATTTTTTCATTATCTTGGACTCTTGGAAGTTTTACAATTATGTGTCCTGCTGTGGTTTTTCTTTCATGTCATTTTTGCTTCCTGTATGTCTATTTTCATTTCTTTCTTCAGGTTTGGGAAATTTTCCTCAATTATGTGTCCTGCTGTGGTTTTTCTTTCATGTCATTTTTGCTTCCTGTATGTCTATTTTCATTTCTTTCTTCAGGTTTGGGAAATTTTCCTCCATTATGTTATTGAAAAGCATTTCAGAACTTATGTCTTTCTCTTCTCCTTCTGGGTTCCAATTACTCTTATATTTGTTTTTTCTTTATGGTATCTAACAGATCTGGGTTTTTTTTTGTCTTCTTACTTTGTCATTCTCTCTCTTTTTTTCTTTATTTTCTCTACTATGTATACTCTAGTGTGCATTCATTCTTCTGTTTCATCTAGTCTGCTTTCCTAGCTCTTCCCTGCATTTTTGAACTCTTCTATTGCTCCTCTTACACACTGTATTTCCTGCAGCTTCTTATTATAGCTTCAATTTCATTTTTCTGTTAGTCAATGATACTGCACATTTTGCTGCATTATTTTCTATATTTTTCTGCTACTTCTTTTAGTTCATTGAATGCTTGTAACCTATTGTTTCCTTTTTTCCCCCTCTTCCTTGACCTCTTTGAGTGCTTTTATCACATTGATTCTGAATTCTTTGTCTGACATATGAAGCATTTTTCCATGTAATCCATGTTAGTTTCTGCAGATTGTTTATCCTTTGTTGCTGAGTTATTTTTCTTAGGGCTTGCTTGAGTATTTGTATTCTTCCTTCTTCTGGTATTTTCCTTTTGGACATGCTCTAAATATTGAGTCACTACTGTTATATTATTAGATGGCATGTTGAAGTCTATCTTGTTGTGGTTAACTTCTGCCTTGTGCTTTTGCTGCTGTGGTTTTATATCTTGTTTCAGTTGGCTATATTGGGGGACAAGTTCCTTTTCAGAGAGTGGATATGGTGACTAGATGTGGTTGCTAGTGTGTTGTCTGTCTTCTTTTCTCATTGTTTCTCCTCTTTCAGACTGATAGTGCCAGTACTTTTGGGCTGTTGGCATGAGAGCTTGTTGCCTCCAAGTTGTCTTTCCCTGTACCAGTGAAACTCAACCAGTTCTGAGACTGAATGGCAGGGGCTGATTCACTTGCAAAGCTTGCAGCTCCACCATATCTCCCAGGTGTGTTACCTTGGCAACTGGAAGTTGTTGGGTGCTGGCTGCAGCTCTCACCTGGGCCCAGCCTGGCTGCTGGGGTGCAAGCTCATCGCCACCAAGTTGGATTTCCCTGGACCAGTAAAACTCAGCCTGAGCCCCACTAGTCTGTTGGGGTACGAGCTCGTTGCCTCCAAGTTGTCTTTCCTCATGTGATCGTCTTCTTTAGGAAAATGTCTGTTTGCATCTTTGCCGATTGTTTTGATTGTGTTTTCTTTTGTTGTTGGATTGCATAAATATTTTGTATATTTTGGAAATTATCTCTTGTCGATGTTTGATGTGTAAATATATTTTTCAGATCTGTAGGTCGCAGTTTTTGCAATTTTATTTTTTTAGGACAGAAGGCTTTTAAATTTGATTTATTTCTAGTTGCTAGCCCCTGACTTTTGAAGTTGTTTTACATTATCAATTTGTCTGCTCTGTGCACATCCAGCAATATTTTTTTCATTCTTATTATTTTGTTGCATACAATTCTCTCAAATTCCCTCCATTTTATTGAAAATAACTGGATTTCATCCTTTCTTATGACCATAATACCATTATGTGTGTATATATATATATATATATATATATATAAATGTACTGTGCCTTCTTGATCCAGTTGTTTATTACTGAATAGTTATGCTGCTTACATGAGTTAATTATTGTGAACAATACTAATAATGGTACTAGGAACATTATGGAACAAAAGGGCTTTTATTTTCCTTTCATTTTCTTTGAATATATGCCCAAAAGTGGGATTGCTGGGTCACAGTTTCTTGTTTTTCTTTTTTCTTTGGTGGTTAAATGTTACCTTTATTTTGTTTTATTTATGTTTAATATTTTTCCTTACTTCATTGTAGTTATGGTTATTTCTTAAGGTAAACCTAGATTGCCCTGCATAAACTTTGCACCAGTTTACATTCCCCCAACATTCTAATTAATGCCACTTCAACACTTGCTTTTGGAGGTTTTTTTTTGAATATGTGCAACCTCGTGGTTTTTAGATGTTATTGTATTTTTTATTTCCATCTCACTTACTTGAAGTAATGGGAAGTTTTTTTTAATTGATTATATATAATATATATGTATATTTTACATTGTTGTGTACCCCAGATTTCTCCCACCACCATGTGACCTGTGAACTGTCATATTCATTTGTGTTCTTTCCTCTCCTGAAATCCCCCTCCTTCCCTCCCTTTCCTGTTCTTTATGCTTCAGATCAGTTATCAGTTTGTTAGTTTTAACTTTTTATTGTCAGTTTTTCCCTATATCCAACTTACATGAGTCTGTCTGTAGTTTATCATTTTCTTTTGGCTTATTTCAACTAGCATAATTCCTTCTTGCTCCATCCATGTTGCTGCAAGTGACATGATTTTGTCTTTTTATTGCAGAATAATACTCTGCTGTATAAATATTCCACAAGTTTTTGATCTATTCATCAGCTTTTTTGGTATTTGGACTGTTTACATATCCTCATTATTATAAACATGTTGCAATAAACATAAGAGGGCAGGTTTCCTTTTGATTTCATGTTTTTGTATCATTTGGGTAGATTCCAGAAGAGGGATTGCTGGATCAAATGGTAGCTTCATTTTAAGTAGTTTGAAGGTCATCCACACAGCTTACCATAGTGGTTGGACCCTTTTATATTCCCATCAGCAATGTTTTGCTTTCCCATTTGCATTTCCATAGAATCTCCACATCCATGTTAGCATTTGTTGTTGCCTGTTTTTTGAGGCAGACCGTTCTTACTGATGTAAGGTGGTATCTCAATGTGGTTTTGATTTGCATTTCCCTGATTATAGTGATATTGAACGTTTCCTTATGTGTAAAGAGCTGACCGCAGGGTGTGAGAAAGGGCAATGAGAGAGATTGCTCAGCCGCTGAGGCTGAGAGCTTACTGGAAGCATGCACTAGTAGCAGCTTCAAGGTAATTTACAAGTACTTTTAAAGGCTTTAGACAAAGGAAAAAAGTGGCCAAGAGAATATTTTACAAACAATTAACTAGGAGGACAAATGGCTAGAGTACAACAAAATTTGCGTAAAATAGTAGTTTCTGTGAGATAATTGGGGGCAGGAGATTCACCCATAAATTTGTTGGTACTCCCAAGAAATATTTCTTAAGGTAAACATTGGAGGGATGGAGACTGCCCACTGGAGAGCTAGGGCATGGGGCAGGAAGAAGGGGCAATGAGAGAGATTGACTTGGCCAAACAGGCTGAGACTGAATGAAAGTATCCATCATCCAGCTACTTTATTGCTCTCCACAAGTACTATTTATAGTGTTCTCAACTAGTCAAACAAGGGGAATAAGTACTTAGGCAAAATCAGATTAAGTAAAACATTAGTTTCTGTGGGATACCTGGATACAGGGGATTCACTTATTAACTTGCTGTTATTGCTTAAGGAATGTAGCATAGGGTTAATAGTGGAGGGATGGAGACACTGTTGTCCATTGGAGGTCAATCATGCCATTCCATCTTCAGTGTTCTGAAGACAGATAAGAGTGGAATGAAGTTTTCTTCATTCACTGCGTGAGTCCTGATTGACCTTAGCTTGCAGCCTCGGACAACTGAGGTACCTGCTGCCAATTTCTATTTCCTCATTGAAGAAATGTCTTTAAAGATCTAATGTGGATTTTTCATTGAAGTTTTTGTTTTGTTTTTGTTGCATCCTGTAAGTTTTTTTGTAAATCTCTGATAGCATACCCTTATCAGTTATATGGTGAGCAAAATATTTTCCCCATTCAGTTGGGTGTACTTTTTGCTTTGGTATTGTCTCTTCCTGTATAAAGTCTTTTTAGTTTGATGTAGTCCCAGCTGTGTATGTTTTCCTTCATTTTCTAAGTATCTGTAGATGTTTCCTGAAAGAGGTTTCTATACTGTAAGTCAAGGAGTGTTTTCCCCATATTTTCCTCTATGTAATTTATGGTTTTAGGTCTTACACACAGAAGTCTTTTATCCATTTTGAGTTGGTTTTTGTGAGGTAGAGCTCTAGATACATTTTTTGTGTGCATATATGCTATTCAAATTTTCTAAAACCATTTATTGAAGAGAGTATCCTTGTTCCAATGTAAATTCTTTGCTCCTTTGTCATAGATGAGCTGACAGTATACGTGGAGCTTTCTTTTTGGGCTTTCAATTCAGTTCTAGTGGTTTGTGTGTCTACTTTTGTTCCAATACCATGCCATCTGAATTATTATGAATTTGCAATACAATTTAAAGACTGGGAGTGCAATACCTCCATTCCCTCTCCTATTAACCAAGAGTACTTTGGCTACTTGAGATTTTTTTATTGTTTGAAATGAATTTTAGTTACACTTTTCCTTGTCTTTGAAGAACGACATTGAGGTTTTTTTATTGGGATTGTATTGAATCAGTAAATTGTTTATGGTGGAATGGCCATTTCGACAATGTTAATTCTTCCAATCCATGAGCAGGAGATGTCTTTTAATTTCTTTGTGTCTTCTGTTTTTTAACACTGTTTTATAATTTTCTTTGTATAGGTCTTTTACATCTTTTGTTAAGTTTATTCCCAAGTATTTAATGATCATTGGTTCAATAGTGAATGGGGTAGTTTTCTTTATCTCTTCTTCAGACCAATTTTTCATATAGGAAGGATACTGACTTTTGTGTATTGGTTTTGTTTCCTGTTACCTTAATGAACTAGTTTATTATTTTCATTAAGTTTTCTGTAGAATTCTTAGGATTTATGTGTGTGTGTGTGTGTGTATGTGTATGTGTTATTATATCATCTGCAGACTGATAGTTTTACTTCTTTCTCTATTTGGATTCTTTGTATGTCCTCTTCTTGCCTAATTGCTCTAGCTAGGACTTTTAGAATAATATTGAAAAGCAGTGATGAGAGTGGAAAGCTTTGTCTTATTCCCAAACTCAGGGAAGAATTTCAGTTTTTCTCCATTTAGGATAATATTGACTTTGGGTTTGTTGTATATTGCTCATCATGTTAAGGTAATTTCGAGGACCAGAATTTCAAGGACCTTCATCATAAGTGAATTTTGAATTTTGTCGAATGCTTTCCCAGCATCAACTGATAGGATCATATGGTTTTTGTTTTTCTTTTTGTTGATGTGTTGGTTTGCATTAATTGACAATTGAGTGTTGAAAAATCCTTGTTTCCTTGGGATAAATCCCACTTGGTCATGGCCTATTATCTTCTCAATGCGTTTTTGGATTTTATTTGCTAGGATTTGTTCAGAATTTTTGCTTATTTGTTTATTAGGGAGATTAGCCTGTAGTTTTCTTTCTTTGTCTTTTCTTTGTTTGGTTTAGGTATTTTGTGAGGTTGACTTCATAGAATGTATTTGGTAGTATTCCTTCTTTCTCTATATTTTGAAAAAGTTTTGGTAGGATAGGCACCAGTTCGTCTCAGAATGTCTGGTAGGACTCATTTGTAAATCTATTTGGTCCAGGGCTTTTGTTTTTTGGAAGGGTTTTGATTACTGTTTCAATTTCACTGCTTGGGATTGATTTATTTAGACTTTCTGTGTCTTTATCCAGTCTTGTATGGATGTATAATTCTAAAAATTTCTCCATTTCATCAATGTTGTTGAACTTGTTTGCATATAAATGTTCATAGTGATCCCTAATTATCCTTTGGATTTCTGCTTTGTCTGCTGTTACTCTTCATCTTTTATTTAAGATTCTATTTATTTGTGTTTTCTCCCTTCTCTTATTTGTAAGCCTGGCTGAAGATTTATCTGTTGTGTTTATTTTTTCCAAGAATTAACTTTTTGTTTCATTGATCTTTTGGATTGTTTTTTAAATTTCTATTTATATTTGCTTGAATTTTTATTATCTCCTTTCCTTCTACTTGCTTTTGGATTTTTTTCATTGTTCTCTGTCTAGTTCTCTCAGATGTAAGATTAGGTTGTTTCCTTGGGTATTTTGCTGTTTCTTAATGTGGTACTGTATTGCTATATATTTCCCTCTTGTTACTGCTTTGCAGCATTCCATATGTTCTGCAAGGACATGTCTTTCTTGTTGTTCATCTCATTTTTTTAAATTTCTTTTTTGCTTTCCTTGTTAATTCAGTGGTTTTCCAATAATGAGGAATGTAGGCTTCATGAGATTTGAGGTTTCCTTTCCTTCCTTTCATAATGATTTGTAGTTTGATGCCTTTATGGTAAAAAAAAAACAAAAAACAAAAAAAAACTGCTGATATGATTTCAATCCTTGTGAATTCATTCATGTTAGTCCTGTGATCCAGTATATAATTGATCTGGGAGAATGATCCATGTGTCCTTGAAAAAAATATGTGTATTTCTTTCTTACAAGTCTCAGTGTCTTGTAGATGTCTATTAGGTTCATTTGATCTAGGTATTTGTTTTAGGTTACTGTGTCCTTGTTTAATTTTTTCTTGTCGATCTGTCCCTTGGTGAGAGTGGAATGTTGAAGTTTTCTACTACATATGTATTATCTTTAATGTCTTATTTCAGAGAGGCTGGTAATTGTGTGGTGTATTTTGGTATGCCTTTGTTTTGTGCATATGTATTGATATATTTTCTTGGTCTCTTGTCCCCTTGATCATGATATAGTGGCTATCTTTTTCTTTTGCCACTTTTTTCAATTTTAAGTCTGTTTTGTCTGCTATGAGTATGAAGCTGTACCTGCTTTCTTTTGAGGTTCCTTTGCTTGTAGGATTGTTTTCCAACCTTTTGTGTTCAGTCTATATTTATCTTTAGCAGGTAGGTATGTTTCCTGGAGTCAGCAAATGGTTGTATTGTGTTTTTTAGTCCATTGTACTACTCTGTTTCTTTTTATTAGTGAATTTAGTCCATTGACATTTCCTGTGATTATTGATATGTGGCAGTCTATACTTGTCAATTTATTCATCTCTTTTCTTTTTTGTGGTTCAATTTGTTATGTTTTCCTTCTTCATTCTTGTATTGGTTAACATTTTAAGGCTTTAATATTTCTTGACTAGAGGGGGCGTAGTTTTGTCATAGAAAATTGCTGGACTGCACAGGTTGGTGGATGTGAACAGCACTTCTCCCATGACTCTCTATGGAGCCTTTTGTCATTGTCTTCTGTAGTCCCACTGCCTATGTGAACCCAGCATCCGTGTGTACTTCCCTTTGCTGCCAGAATACACATCCTCGTGGCTTCTGGCACATACCTTGTGACCCCTGGTGTGCACCTTGGCTCCAAATGTACTCCCTCTGGTGCCTGGTAGCCAGGGTTACCAGAGAAACTGATTCTCCCTGCACTCACCTAGGCTCTTGCTTCCTTGCTCCTTCCTATGTGCTTCTCTCTGAGACCTCTGTGTGCAGGACCCCTGCATGATCCTTAGGGTTAGGCCCTACTCCCTGTTATTCTTGGCCTCCCAAGACCACTGCTGATGCCCTGTGTCTACAGCAGGTAATGCAATCTGTATGTATTTTCTCCATATCTCCCCTAACTGGGGTAATGGCTCCTGCAGATGGCTGATCTTCCAGATACTTTAACAATAGAAATTGTTTCCGTATGCTCCTGTACACGCTTTAGAAACTTGTTTCTGTTGCTCTGGTCTTTATTGTTCACCTGAAGGTGTCTGATGATTCCAGCTAAAGGATGGGATGTTGGTATTTCTGGACTGGAGCTCTATCCTGACTGGAAGAAGCTGCTCATTGGTTTTTGAATATATTTTTATATGTCTCTTGACCTTGTGAATATTGGCAAACTGTCCATTCCTGCCCATTTATTGAATTGGGCCATATATTGGACAGATTTTGCCCAATTATTTTTGATATTGTTGCATTGTATGAGTTTCTTAGCTATTGTGGATATTAATCGTGTATAAATTATATATTATGTGTTTTCTTCCATTGAATAAAGTATATTTTTATCATCTTACATTTTTTTCATTGTGGTAACATCTTGATGTGTTCTGAATTGTACTTTTCTGTTTTCCTTTCCCCTGCCACAGAAAGTCTACTCACCAAAATTATGTTTATCATTGATACCATGAAACATATCATCAGCGTGTTCTTTTATGCATTTTTTCTTTTTGCAGATCTTATAACCAAATCTTAATCTATTTGGATTTTATTTTTATGAGTGGAATTATCAAGTTATACGACTTTATTCTAGTGTTTTGCTTTCCAATTTTTTCAGAACCATTTATTAAATAGACTGAGTATTCCTCAATTTTATGGTCCGTAGCTACTTTATCAATGATTTGGTGCTGGTATGTATGTGAGTTTATTTCTGACCTTTATTGCTCCATATATCTATATATATCTTTTTTTCAACCATTCATCAGTTTAGGGGTATTTGGGTTGTTTCCATATCTTGGAAATTGTAAATAGTGCTGCAATAAAGTACAGGTATCTACTTGTTCCAATGTATTTTTTTTTACACCTTTGTCAAAGACTAGTTAACCATAGATGTGTGGCTTTATTTCTGGGTACTCTATTATGTTCCACTGGTCTGATTGGATATTTTTGTACCAGTACCAAGCTCTTTTAATTGCTATGGCTTTATAGTATAATTTGAAATCTGGAATAGTAATATTTCCATTCTCTCTCGGTCTTTTTTTTTTTTTTTTCGGTCAGGAGACTTTTTGATATTTGGTGTCTTTTTTATTCCATATGAATTTCAGTAATTTTTCTTCTTTCAAAAGAATTTTATTGAAATTTTTTTGGGATTCTATTGAATCTGATTATAGTTTTTGGCAGGATTTGACATTTTGATCATGTTAATTCTTCCAGTTCAGGAGCAGAGGATGTCTTTCCACTTTTTAATATCTCCTATTTCTTTTAATAATGTTTTATAGTTTTCTTTTTATAGCTCTATTACGTATTTCGTAAGATTTATTACTAGGTATTTAATTTTCAGTGGTGCAATGGTAAATGAAGTGGTTTTTTAAAATTTTTTCTTCTAACTGGTTTTCTGCATATAAGAAAGCCACTGATTTTAGTGT
Organism: Uropsilus gracilis; assembly: GCA_004024945.1. Taxonomy (NCBI): domain Eukaryota; kingdom Metazoa; phylum Chordata; class Mammalia; order Eulipotyphla; family Talpidae; genus Uropsilus; species Uropsilus gracilis. The sequence goes on from PVHY01001463.1 coordinate 11,361, forward strand.
GTTGATTTTTAAACAACTACCATGCTGAACTGGTTTATTATTTCAACTAGTTTTTCTGTGGATTATTTTGAGTTCTGTACATAAAGTATCTTATCATCTGCATGTGATGATAGCTAAAGCTATAGAGGCCCATATCATCCTTTTGATATGGGTATCTATTGCTATAAATTTGCCTCTAATTTGCTTTTGCTGAGTCCCAAACATTTTTGAATGTTGTATCATCTGTATCCTTTGTTTGGAAGCTATAATATCTCTATTTTTTGTTCCTTTTATGTTTTTTTATTGCCATACTGCCCTAGCTAGAACTTCTATACTCTGTTTAAAAGTAGTGGTGAGAGTTGGCATCCTTGCCTGGTTCCAGATCTTAATTAAAATTATTTCAGTTTTTCCCCATTAGGAATGATGTTTGCTGTGGGTTTGTAGTAGATAGCTTTTATTATGTTGAGATATGTTCCGTTTTTTCTGTTTTTTTTTTCAAGGGTTTTCATCATGAGTGACTGTTGAACTTTATTGGATATTTTTCTGCATCTATTGTTACAAGTGCATGGTTTTTGGTTTTCTTCTTGTTGATATGATGGACTATGTTGATTGATTTTTGGATGTTGAGCCATCCCTATGCCAATGGAATGAATCCCACTTTGTCATGTTGAATAATCCTGTTTATGCATTGTTGGATTCGATTTGCTGGGATTTTTGTTTATAATTTTTGTGTCTGTGTTGTTTAGGGAGATTGGTCTATAGTTTTTTTTTTCTTTGTGCTATTTCTGTTTGTTTTGGTATCAGTTGTATGTTTACTTCATAGAATATATTTGGTAGTTTTCCTTCCTTCTCAATGTTTTAGAAGAGTTTTCGTATACAGGCATTATTTTTTCTTTGAATATTTGGTAGAATTCATTTGTGAATTGTCTGGTCATGGGCTCTTATTTTTAGTGAGAGTTCTGATGACTGCTTCTATTTCATTGTTTGTGATTGGCCTGTTTAAAGCCTCTCTTTCGTTTTGTTCAATTTTGTTTTCCTTATCATTCTAAGAATTTGTCCATCATCCAGGTTGTATTTGCTTGCATATACATGTCATAGTAGTGTCTAATTAGTTTTTGGATTTTTGCTGTGTTAGCCTTAATTTCTCGTTTTTATACTTATAACCAGTTTATTTGAGTTTTATCCTTTTTTTTTGTGAGCTTTGCTAGCGGTTTGTTCATTTTATTTATTTGTTTGCGGACCCATCTTTTGATTCTTTTTATCTTCTGAATTCTCTTTTTGGTTTCTAGTTCATTTCTGCTTTGACTTTTATTATTTCCTGTCTTCTTCTGGGTTTTAGATTTTTCTGTTGCTCTTTTTCTAGTTCCTTGAGTTGGAAAATTAGATCATTTCTTTGGGTTGTTTCAGTCCTTTTGATTTGGGCCTCTATTGCTATAAATTTGCCTCTAAGTGCTGCTTTTGCTAAGTCCCATACATTTTCAAATGTTGTATCTTATAGCCTTTGTTTTGAAGTATATTTTAATTTGTTCTTTGATTTCCTCATTTACCCTGCGGTCTTCCATTAGCCTGTTGTTCATTCTCTATATAGTGTACACTCTCATTGTCTTCCTTTCATTGTTGATTTCTAGTTTGATACATTTATGATTGGAGAAAAATGTTCAAATTATTTTAATCTTTGTGTATTTATTTGATTGTTTGGTTTTAGAGATTAGGTCTCACTATCTTGCCTGGGGTTGTCTCAAAACTGCAGACTCAAGTGATCTCTAGCTTACATATCTGAGATTACAGGCATGTGCCACCATGCCCGGCTTAATGTTTGTGTATTTACTCATGTTTGCCCTATAATGAAATATATGGTGAATTTTGGAGAATGATTCATGTGCATTTGAAATAAAAAGTGAATTCTTTCCCTTGGAGTGTGCAGTGTCCTATAGATATGTTAGGTCCATTTGTTCTAGATCTTACTTTAAAGCTTTTGTGTCCTTGTATATTTTCTGACTTTTTGATCTGTTCTTTAGTGAGATTGGAGTGTTAAAGTCTTCTACCATATCAGTATATTCAGTATTGTCTGCTTTAGTTCTGATAGTATATTCTTGTGAATTTTGGTACTCCTGGCTTTGTTGAATGTATGTTGATAATTGTAATATCTTTCTGGTGAATTAACCACTTTATTAACCACTTTATAATTAACCTTCCAGTCCTTTGTCAGATTTTTTTTTAATTTGAAGCCTGCTTTATCTGTTATAAGAATGGCTACCCCTGCCTTTTTCTAGGGGATCATTTGCTTGAAGAATTATTTTCAGGCCTTTTACTCTTAGTCTATGCTTATCTTTAGAGTTCAAGTGTATTTTCTGGAGGGAGCAGAATGTTTTTTTTTTTTTTTTTATTCACTGTGCTACTCTGCCTTTTGATTGATGAATTTAGACCATTAATATTTATAGTGATTATTTATATTTGAGATTTTGAGGTTGGAATTTAGGTGGTCATTTTAAAATTCTGTTTTGCTGCTGTGGTTTCTGTGCAGAGGTAGCAGTACAGGTCTTTGCCTCTCCCTCTTCACCTTTTCTTAACTGGTACTATGCTGATGGTAAGCAGGGCTTCTGGTCACTCCTATCTTGTTGTTATGGGCTACTAGGATATGAGACAGATGTTCCCACAGTTTCTTCATGGACATTTAACTGCCATGAGGCTGATATCAATTGACTGTTTCCATGTTAATACTATGGCAGGAGGGACTTGAGTGTGAAGCTTTCATGAAGTTCTTATCTGGGCACTCTTCTGCTGTGGCAAGTGCTGATATGACCTATGACTTGCCCTTAGATCTACTGTCTGTATAACCCCCACTTTGAGGAGAGGGGTCCCAGGCCTCAGTCTGGGGTAGTCTGAGGTCCTGTGTGGTAGGTGCCCTGATAACAACAATGTGATGATTGATCTGCTTTGAGGTTCCTACTGGTTACCGGGAGTGAACTGCTGTTTTTAATTGTTAGGTTCTTCTAGGTTGTGGCCCTTAGCATGGAGTTATTTGGCTTAATATGCTTCTCTTCCCTAGGTCTTTCTCTTTCAAAGCTGTGGCTCTGGGAAAGGTGAAAAATGGGGAAAAATAGAGAAAAAGAAAGAAGAAGGAAGGAAATGAAAAAAGGCAATAAAAAAGGGTAAAAAAGAAAAACAATGTGAAATTGGGCAGTGCTCAAACAAAAAAGAAGAGGAAGAGGAGAGAGAAATATGAGAGAAAAAAAGATAAGAAAAGGCATAAATAAGAAAACATAATGAAAAATAAATATAGGGAGAGAGGAAAACAAAACAGAGCATGAAGAAACCAATAGGACAGACAAAAAAAAAAAAAAAAAAAAAAAAAAAAAAAAAAAAAAAAAAAAAAAAAAAAAAAAAAAAAAAAAAAAAAAAAAAAAAAAAAAAAAAAAAAAGAAAAAACAGGACAAAAACAAGCAAACCAAACAACAACAATAAAAAAAGTGTGTGGAGAAACGGGCAGGGTTTGTTTCTTTTCCTAGGTTGGGTGGAGGAGCTCTTCCCTGCTGAATAATTTGCACTCCTCAGCTGAGCTTACTTGAGAGTGTTCCTGTGGGAGAGAGACTCACCTCAGCTGGGGGAATTGTCCTTTATCTGGTAAGCTTTTAATCTTCCAAGCTGAGCTTTCAGGGGCATCTTCAGGGGGTTGGGTGTTTGGGGAGGGCACATCTGCTCCTGTGCCCAGTGTAAGACAGGGAAGGGCTTCTCACCCATGAACTGCAGTAGTGGTGCAGAGTCCTGAACCCCTGAATCTCCCCAGCAATTAAAGTGTCCCCAGTTGTAGTCAGCATGGTCTCAGAAGGCTGTGGTTGCCTTCTCTGGAAGTCTGGTGATGGCTGATGTAGTGATTTCTCCTGGAGGAGCTCAAAACAGCTGCAGTGGTGATGGAAGGCTTCAGCCTCTGGAGTCCTCCCAGCAACCAAGGTATTACTAGCTGGGGTTAGTTGGTGGGGGGACGGAGGTTATAATGCTGTTTCTGCTGTTGCTGCTGATAATGATGACTGCAATTTCAGCTGGCTGTGGGGTGCTTCCTCTGTGGTGCACCAATGGTGGGGATGGCTACTGGCCTCAGAGGAGCTGCTAATCTCTGAGGCTTTGATGCCCTTGTGACTTTGTTTTCTGGTTCTTGGTCTTCCTGGGGGTGATCTGCTAACACAGTATAAATGTGCAAGATTTTCTGGAATGTTGTATCAGTCCTTTTCCTTTTTTTTAAGGTATATTTTTCAGGAGAGTGATTACTTTCAGTCTCCCTGTCCCACCAGTTTGTGGCTGTCCTCCAAAACACTAATTCAAAAAGACACCTGTACTTGGTTGTTCATCGCAGCATTATTCACAATAGCCATAATATGGAAACAACCCAAATGCCCCCAAACTAATAAATAGCTGAAAAAGATGTGGTATATTTACATGATGGAATACTATCCTGCAATCAAAATCGACAAATATGAAACTTGTGTGATAACATGGATGGACTGAGAGAGAATCATATTAGCAGAAAAAGTCAGAAAGAAAAGACAGAAACCATATAGTCTCACCTATAGATGGGATATGGAACAACAAACAAAAGGCCAACAAAACGTCCAAATAATCTAACAACAGAACTGGGGAAAGCAATTGGGGGACTGGGGGAAGTGAGAAATCAGGGAAGGGAGCAGCACAAGAGGACCAAGAGGAAGGTTCACTCATGGGTGGAGGGAGAACCCTAGGGAATGCAACAATGTAATATATTTATATATGCATATATGTACATATATACATAAATATGTAAACAATAGCATGAGTAATAAACATTTTATAAAAAACTAACAATGAATTATGACAGGCTGCATACAGTAGTTAAGATCTACATCAAAATGAAACCTGAAGTATGATTAAGTTCCTGTATCATTTTGAAAACTATGGTATGTATAACAGCAACATATTGTAAACACTTTACTCAGAGAGCATTCAAAATATTGTGGCACTGTTGTTTTTTCCACATTTTTAAGTATTAGTGAGATATAGTAATATTTCATGTGTTAGTCACTTTTATGTCTATAAATTATCTGTTAATTTTCCTTCATATCTTACTGCTTTTCCTTCCTTTATGTGTACCACTGTTATAAGTAAATTAAAATGGTGTGACACTTTGAGGCAATGTCCCATGTGCATTTGAAAAAAAAGTATTTATTTTTGAGGGTACAGTGTCCTATAGGTTTCTGCTGGGTGCATGTGGGCTACATCTTCATTTAGGGCTATTGTTTCCTTGTTTTGTTTCTGTCACGTTGATCTACCCTTTGGTGAGAGTGAAGTATCAATGTCTACTACTACATCTATTGTCTCCAATGTTTGTATTTGACTTATAGTAATTCTGTAATGGATATTATGTGCTCCTTCATTTGATGAATATATATTGATGAGTGTTATGTCTCCTTGATCACTATGTAGTGGCCTTCAGTGTCTCTTGTCACCTTTTCTAGTTTGAAATTTAATTATCTCTATAAATATAGCTATCCAGCCTTCTTTAAGGGGCCATTCCCTTGTAGTTGTTTTCCGGACTTTTCAATATTTGCTCATTTTTAGAGCTCAACTTTGTTTCCTGAAGGCAGCAGGAGGTTGAATTCTGTTTCTTTAATTCAGTGTGATACTCTGTATTCTTTTATTGGTGAATTTATTTCCATAAACTTTATGGTGATTCCATGAAATTCTGTTATTGTCATTTTAGTGATCATTTTGTGGTTTAATTCACTACCTTTTTCAGTTCTTTCTGTCATATCTCTGTTGGTTTAGATCTTAAGGCTTCTAGTAAGATATCTTGGAGTGGGGGCTTTAGTAGTGACTTTTTCTGTAGATTTTTTTTTTTTTGCCTGAGAAAGCCCTTTAATTTCTATCATAAAGGAAGGAGATTTTTGCAAGATAAAGTATTCTTGACTAGCATTATTTGTCTTTGAAGTTTTTTTAATCTGTTTAATCTGTTGCTCTTCTTGCCTGCAGTGTATCTTCTGAGAAGGCTAATATCATTTTAATTGGTTTCCCTGTATAGTTTTATTCCCCTAGCCAATTTCATTACTTTTTCTTTGCCTTGGTCAATTAGTAGTTTTAAACTTATGTGTCTTGCTGTGGCTTTCCTTTCATCATGGTAGTTTGGTGTCCTTCTAGCTTCCTATATGTCCATTTCCTTTTCCTTCTGCAGTTTTGGGACGTTCTCTTCACTTACTTCCTTTAATAGACTTTTAGTTCCTGATATCCCCTCATCTCCTTCTGGGATTCCTATAACTCTTCTATTTCCTTTCCTCATGGTGTGTGATGAAACTCCATGTTTCACTCTTTTTCATTTTTATCTTTTTCTCAATTGATTTATTTCATGTCTGTATGTTCAAGAGTACTTACTCATTCTTACATTTCATCTATTTTATTTTCAAGGCTTTTCTTAGCTTCTATTGATCTTTTAATAGTTTGTTTCCCTTATTTCCTTTTTAAAGATTCAACCTTGTTCTGTTCATTGATTATATTTCTGATATCATTTTTTTCTATCTTTATCTGCATTTTATTTTAAATTACTGGGAGTTTTCATTGTGATATTTCTGAACATTTTCTGACAGGCAGAGAAATTCTTCTATCTCATCATTGTTGGGTTCTGGAGATTAATGTTTCCAGAAGAGTTTTTCTCTCTTCCCATTGTTTTTTGTTTTGTCTTGTTCTTTTTTTTTTTTTTTTTTACTTTTCCCTATGCATTGGGCTGCTATGGCATTTTTAATGACTGGCGTACTTTACTTGAAGCTATTACTGGGGTATGAATTAATCTGCCTTGTGCCTGGCCTGCTGTGATTGAGCATGTGGCTACCTGTTGGCTGTGGAGAAGGATAGAACTTTCCTGTGTCTCTGCAGGGCCCTGAGGTCATGCTGGCCAGTAGGGCTAGAACCTGGAGATTTCACTATACTTGCTCTCTGCAGGATACTGCAAGGGTCAGAGCTCTCCGCTGTCCCTATAAGGCATAGGGTTGTGAAGTCCAACAGGACTTGAGCCATGGTAGTTTTGCATTCATTCTCCCTGGGTGTGCAGCTCATCAAAGGCTGCTCAAGGGTATGATGCTCTCCTGTATCCATGCAGGGCATAGAGGATGCATCAGACAGTTTTGCTTAAGCCTGGCATTTCAATGCTCCTCCCACTGGGGTGTGTGGTTTTCTACAGGATTCTGTGAAAGGCAGTAATCTGTGTTGCCACAGCTCATGGGGAGTATAGCAGCTGCTGGGCCTTGAGCCTGAGGATTTCATGCTCCTCTTTATATCAGTTTTGCTGAAGAGATTGGTCACCTCTGCCTCCTCTCTTTTCCACAGCAATCTGCATTCAGCACTTCAGTTATCCTAACTTCCCATGCCACCTTCCTGTTGTGCCATTTTTCTATGGATCGTGATTTATGAAGTTTTAGTCTTCTGATGAGAATTCTGGGTGGTCTACAGGACTCATAGTCCTGAACTCAATTGGGTCCAGCAGTCAGGGATAGCCTGACTATCCTGTGCACATTGAGTAGAGTGTCTGCTCTGTTGTCCAGCTATGGCTATAAGCAATGACTGCTGCCACCCTGCCAAGGGACCTAATCTTCAAGTGACCCATACCCACTTGATGCTTTCTAAGGGAGTGTTGTATTCTGTTTTGCTAGTCCTTTTGTCTGCTATTAGACTCATGATACAACCCTACCTTCCCTTCCTTTGCCTGAAGAATCTTTAATCTCTTATCTGCAAAGGATTGGGGAAAGGATCCTTCCTTACCTACACTAATCACAGAACTCAGTGTATCAAGCCAGATATTATAAGAGTGACTGCACTCCCTTTCTGAAAAGTCCCTCTGGGAAAATTCACCATGCCCTGAAGTTCCCTACAGGGCCTAGTATGGCAAACCTGCTAACACACCCAATTGTCTGATTTATCTAGTTTCTCAGGTACTTTGCCTGCTTCCTCTCTATCCCTGTAGAAAGCAACTAACCTTAGTGCAAGTCCTTCCCTGGGAAGTCATGAGACTTTGCAGAGAAATTCCAAGTCTTGCTTTATGTAAATATTTTAGTTTTTATTTAGGGTAGAAATAATTCCTAACCTCTGTCTTCCACCATGATGTGTGTAGAGAAATGTTTGTCATTTTGAAAAAATCATACCACCTACAAAAATTGATTTTTCAAATACCAGTAACATACCTATATCAGTAAACATTTATTTGTAAAAGTTACATTTACAGGCATTTTAAATATTTTTTGTGTGTCTTCTCATGCTCATGTTCTAGTATTTACACATTTAAATGTAACTTTGTCAAACTAATGCACTTTATTTTATATTAAAGTAAGCATTAGGTATTTAAGGAAGGAGGCACATAAAATCGAGATTCACTGGCCCAGAGGAAAGAAGATAAGCTTGGATTAGAATATTAATAAACTTTATGTAGAGATTTAGAACTTGTGGTAATTTATACTTTATCTTTTGTGGTAGGGACTACCGTAGCTCTAATTTCTAAATCTAGTAAATAGCTTCAGTCTTTATTGTAACCGTTCTATAACATTTAAAGTTCTCTCTTCCTTTCCTGTAACATTTGACCCTTACATTATTTCTCATATCCTTTTCTGACTATTCTTTCTCTGCCTGAATCATTAGGCTTAATGGTTTCTAAATCTCCCTGTTTCATTTTTTCCTTCTGTTGGCAAAATTCTTTGATTTTATTGAAACATACACATCTGACTACAAAGTCTGTATCTGTTGCACAGATTTTTATCCCAATCTTAAGACTATGAAAACCAACTTCTTGCTGACTTTTTTATGTGGATGCCTTATCATCACTTTAGGCTGAATATAGCCAAAACTGAACACTTCACCAGCAATACCATAAACCTCTTCCTTACTTTTGTTTGTACTAAATTCGATGACAATAACTGTGGTATCATATTTCTCCTTTCTCACTTTTACTGTAATCAGTCAGAAAATCATGACCTTTTTGTTCAAAATATCTTGTGAATTTAATTTTTTCCTTCTCTATTCTCATTACCTGGTTTTGTGTCCTCATCATTTCTGTCCTAAGTGACCTAATGGTTTTCTAATTGATAATGCCTCCATTACTACCTGTTGGTACTGCCTATTAGCACAGTCTCTTGAATGAATTTGTGAAAATAATGTTTTCCAACTTAAAATTCCTTAATTAATATACTAGTATAAACACCACCTAAATCACAACATGAAACATTGTCAATAACCCAGAAAGCTCATTTGTGCCTCTTTCAAGTCAGTGTCATGAAGCTGTAACTATTCTCATCTCTGTGACTCTTGACTAGTTTTGCTTTTACTTGACATTTATAATCACATCTATCTGGTCTTTTGTTATTTTATATGAAACTTCACAAAAACTTTAGGATATTCTTGGTGTATCCTAATGGTGTCTCTAATAAATCATATACTGAAACATGAAGCCTGCCAATAGAGAAGTAAGTATTCAAAAATTGTATCACAAAAATTAAAAAAAAAATTGAATGGATGTCCTCATAGTGAAGTAAAATGAATAAAATATCTATGAGTTATAAGACAGAAGTATGAAATATCAAGACATTTGAAGAGACTTTTTTTGAGAGCTGTGAAGAATAATTTTTTAATATTAATTTATTATATATATTTAATATCATTGTATTCCCTCGGATTCTCCCATCACCATATCACCTGTGAAACATCATCATGATCATTTGCCTGTCCCTTCTCTGATTTTACTCTCCCTAGCTATTTGCTTTAATTCTATTATTGTCTTGCTAGTTTTGACTTTTTCTTGTAGTTTTGTTTGTTTTCCTATATTCCACCTCTAATTGTGACCATCCAATTTTTGTCTTCTTTCTGGCTTATTTCCACTAGTATGATTCCTTCTTGTTCTGTCCATGCTATCACAAATGAATCTTTTTTTTTTGATTGCTGGGTAATATTCCATTTTGTGTAACTGTACCATGAGTTTTTCATTCTCTCGTCAGTTTTGGAACACTTGGATTGTTTCTAAATCCTGGCTATTTTAAATAGTGCTGCTATAAATGTGCAAATATAGGTGTTCTTTTGAATTACTGTTTTTGTATCCTTTGGGTGATTCCCAAAAGTGGAATTGCTGGATTGAACGGTAATTCCATTTTCAGTAGCTTGAGGGTCCTCCACATAATTTTCTGTATTGGCTGGACCAGTTTACCTTCCTACCAGCAGTCTAAGAGTGCTCCATTTTCTCTGTCTCCACACAAGCACTTTTTTTTCCTGCTTTTTTTGATACAGGCCATTCTTACTGGTGTAAGGTGATATCTCATTGTGATTTGTATTTATATTTCCCTGAGTACAACTGAAAGTCACCAAACCAAATGGGAAAAAAATTGCACTGCACTCAGCTGACAGTCTTATAACTAATATCCACAAAGAACTTATACAACTCAATAAAAGCAAAGCAAAATAATAATCAAAAAGTGGGTGAAGAGCTTAAAAGACACTTCTCCAAATAAGAAACACAAAAGGCCAAGAGGATATGAAAAACTGTTCAATATCACTTGAAGAAACTTTGTGTCAGGTAGACATTTTTCCTAAACCATTCACTTTTCCTTGAAGTTGGGTGTCTAGCACTGAAGACATAGTCATCCTATATGGGATAAGATAAAGATAATAAACAAAAAGGAGTGGTAGTGTTCTCACATAGAAAGAGCATTTTGGAAGAGATACCATTTAAATTAAATACACATATAAGTAGGAAAGTTCAAGAAATTTGAGAATTGAAAGTTGGCAAAGCATTTCACTTTCAACCATGATGAACTGAGGTACATGTGGGTATTTAAATGTAGATGTTAATTAGAACATCAGAAATATAGACAAACATTGCAGACTTGGATGTTCTAGCATATAGATGTAAGTTGTCAGTATATATATGCAGTTGAGATTCTGGAGGATGGTACATTTTGGAAGAAAAAACTAGATTAGTATCTGGAGGAATATATATGTTAAAATGACTTGGCAGAGAAAGAGGATCCTGCAAAATAAACTAAAAAAACATAAAGAAGGATAGAAAACAGAGAACAGTATATCCTGGAACTTCAGAGAAGAGAATACTTCAAGAATGAGGAAGTGACTGATGGTATCACTTATTATAAAAGAAAAAATTAAGGAAATGGTTGGCATGCATAGGATCCCAGAAACACACTTTCCTGACAGAAAATAAAGAGCTGAGTATTCCCTATTTCAACATCAGAAGCAGAGCTATCAGAAATCTTGAGTTTATTATCTCTAAGCCAGACCTGGCTGTATTTTTAGAACAAAGGACGGTATCTTGGGACATGAAGGGAAATGATCCAGTAGTTATGCATGCAGAGGAAGAAGCAAGATGGGGGACTTGTTGGCTCCTGGAGTTGCACCTTCAACACAGGCAGAAACTGAATACTTTCAAAGAATAAGTAAACCTAACACTATTTGTACATAAGATGATAATATCCATTGAAAAACCAAAATCCAATGGGGGGGGGGGAATTATTAGAAACAATAAATTCAATAAAATGTCAGGTTTTACAGTCAACATTACAAGTGTCTGTTCTGTTACTATATACCAGCAAACATGAGAGAAAATTCAAGCAACCAAACCAACTAACAAATGCATCAGAAGGAATTGAGTACCATAGAACAGACTTAACAAAGGAGATGAAAAACTGGTATATGGAAATTCATTAGACAATTTGTTAAAAGAAATAACGTAATACATAAGTAATGAAAAGATAATCCATGCTCATGGATTGGAAGAATTAATTTTGTAAATGAATTATCTTCCCCAAAACATTGAATAAGTGAATGAAAACTGTATTGAAATTCCAGTGGCTTTCTTCAAGTTTCTATTCACACTGTGAGTATGTAGAGTCAAACATTCCAAGATATAGTGAAGATTACTGAAATATATATGGAACAAAAATCCTGAATAGTCTAGCAGTTCTGACCAATAAAGAAATAAAACATATTATACACCCAGATTTCAAATCATACTAAAACACAATAGTCACAGCAATGTGGTGTCAGAATACAAATAAGCACACCATAGAATGGAATAGAACTGAGAATTCAGAAATAAGCTGATACTTTGAGTACCAAGAGGACATCAGGAGATGATTTTTGCCTCACTCCTGTTAGAATATCTGAATTCTAATATCTGAACTCTAGAATGTGTCTGGCAAATGGGTACTACACTTCAAAGCTCCTGTGGGTTGTGAAGAATATGAAACATACTTAGATATCAGAGATGAGCATGGACTTTATAAGAAGGATCATGAGTAAATTCTTACTTCAATGAAAAAAATCATTAGTGGAGAGATGCACCTGGATGCTAGACATGACTTTGCATCCTGCAACACTGCTGCCCATAGACCTGGGAAGGGCAGGGTAAACAGTGTGGATGCACTTAAAAGAAATATGCAAAGAAATAAAGTTGTTCACTGCAGACTATGTTCAGTGGAAAGAAAAAGGACAATATGTAAAACTACTCCTCATTTCAAACCCCTTAGTAATGGTACTGACCATACTGCACAGTGATAGTAGACCGACTGCAGAATGTAAAGTTCAGAAAAACAGAGGACTATCAGTGGTGCCACAAACACAACCAAGCCTCCTTTAGCATATTCATAAAAGAGAATGAATTCTTCCAGGCTGTTTTCCCTGCCTAGTGACTCAGCAGTTGCAGTGATGTGTCTCCAGAACTGCAAAATCCAACAAAAGCTAAAATCCTGGTAACATCTTCTGGAGAAATAGAATATAAATAATTGTTGCAGTTACAGGCACATATTTCGAAAACAGGGAAATATAAAGTATCAAAATAAATAAAACAATATAGGATACCATGAGATCATGGAGAATGTGACATCAGAAGGAGGGACCAACAATATGGAAGAAGTTATCTTCTTAGCAGACACAGTGTTCATAACTGCCATAGCAAGGAAAATCAAAGAGATTGGAGAAAACGCAATAAAGCAAATCAAAGTGATAAAAAAAGAACACAGAAAAGTTAAATCAAACTTATAACATGATTCAGAAAAAAAATGAATGACCTGAGTAACAAAATGGGTGACTAGAAAATGAAGCTCTAAGGAAACAATATAATAAGAAAAACACAGTTCATGATGTGAGATGTTTAATAGATGAGAAAAAGAAATTCAAAGAAAACTGTAAAAAGGACATATGAAAGATTAAATCAGTAACCTTAAAGGTAATAATGCATGTACACACACAAACACACACACACAGGAAAGAAAAGAACTACAAATTTAAGCAAAATGAATGACCTAATTCTCTGTTGTTTCCAGAATACACATCTAAGTTCCAATGATGACAAATTACATGATTGGGAAACAATCCTACAAGAAGTAATACTTGAAAAATAGCAGGGACAATGATACTTATTTTAGATAAAATAGATTTTTCAGCTGAAATGGGTAGCAAGAAACAGAGGTGGATAATATATAATTAAGCAGTTGATACATCTGAAAGATATAAATCTCATTACACTATACACACCAAGTGAGGGAGAATGCAAATATATATGGTAACTTAAATATAAAGACAGATACTGTCAGCAACGTAACAGTAGTAGTGAACTTCACTATCTCATTTTTAAAAAATTTGATCGTACACACACACACACACACACACATATGTAGTCACCCGTGAGCCATGAGCTTATCTCTTATACCCATCCCTCCCTCAATTTACTCCCATTCCCCCACCCTTGCTTTAAGCTTCAGTTCTGTTGACAGTTAAAGTTCTACTTGTCCTCTGCTTTCCCTATATCCCTCATATAGGTGGGACCAATCATCCAGTATTTCTTTTTTTTTTTTTCTTTCTAGCTTATTTCTGCTAGCATGATTCCTTCTAGGTCATCCATGTTATCATCAATGCATCTAATTTGTCTTTTTTGATTGCTGAATAGTATTCCATGGTGCAAGTATACCACAACTTTCTGAATCATTTGTCTGTTTGGGAGCATTGGGATTGTTTCCATGTTCTGACTACTGTAAATAGTGATGGAGTAAACATACTAGTACAGGTGTCTTTGAATTAGTGTTTTTGTATCCTTTGGGTAGAGTCCCAGAAGTGGAATTGCTGGATCAATTATTTGACAGTCCTCTACACAGCTTTCCATAGTGGATGAACCAGTTTGCATTTCACCAGCAGTGTAAAAGTGCTCCTTTTTTTCCACTTGTCAGCACTTGTTGCAATTTTTTTTTTTATCATCCATTCTTACTGGTGGAAGGTGGTATTTCATTGTGGTTTTGATTTGCATTTTCCTAACTATTAGTGATATTGAGCATCTTTTCATATGCTTATTGACCATTTGTATTTCTTCTTTAGAGAAGTGTTCTTTAATTTATTCTCCCCCATTCTCCCCAAAAAGCCCATTGACTGGGCTTTTTGCTTTGTTTTTGTTAAATTGTGCAAGTGCTTTGTGGATCTTTCATATCAGATCCTTACTTGTATAAAGAGCAAAGTTTTTTCCCATTCAGTTGGGTGTCTTTTTGTTTTGGTTATTGCCTCTTTAGAAGTGCAGAAGCTTTTTAATTTGGTGTAGTCCCTGCTGTTTGTTTTCCTTTACTTCCTTAACATCTATACATGTGTCCTGAGAAGTTTCTGAGGTGTAAGTCTTGGAATGTTTTGCCCATATTTTCCTGTTTGTATTTTATGGTTTCAGGTCTTTTATCCAAGTCTTTGTACATTTTTATTTGTATTTTTTAAACATATCATGTGAGGGAGTGCTCTAGATTCATTTCTTTTCATATGACTCTCCAGTTTTCCCAGTACCACACCACTTATTGAAAAGAATATCCTTGTTCGAATGTATATTATTTGCTCCTTTGTCATAGATTAGATGACCATATATGTGTGTATTTATTTCTGGACTTTCAAGTCTGTTGCATTGGTCCATGTGTCTGCTTTTGTTCCAATGCCATGCCATCTTAATTATTATGGCATTGTAGTACAATTTAAAGGCTAGGACTGTAGTATTTCTATTCTCTCTCCTCTTAGCCCAGGGAGCTTTGACTATTTAAGGTTTTTTATTGTTACAAATGAGTTCTAGTAATATGTTTTTATTGCTTTGAAGAATGACATTGAAGTTTTTATTGGAATTGCATTGAATCTGTAGATTTTTATTCACAGAATGGCCATTTCAACAATGTAAATTCTTCTAATTCATGAGCAGAGGATGTATTTCCATTTGTGTTCTATTTCTTTTAACAATATTTTATAATTTTCTTTGTACCCATCCTTCACATACTTTGTTAAGTTTATACCCAGCTATTTACTTTTTGTTGGAACAATTGGGAATGGGGTAGTTTTGTTTATCTCTTCTTCAGAACAGTTTTTTTTTCCATATAGGAAGGATACTGACTTTTATATGTTGAAATTTTAGCTTCTATGTAACTGAACTGGTTTTTTTTTAAATGTACATTAGCTTTCCTATAGAATTCTTAGGGTTCTTTCTATGTATTATCATATAAACTGCAAACGGTAGTTTTACTTGTTCTTTCCCAATGTTGATTCCTTGTATGTACATTGCTTGCCTAATTTCTCTAACTAGGACTTCTAGAACTATATGAAAAGGCAGTAGAGGTGAGAGTGGACAGCCTTACCTTATTTTGTTACCAATTTCAGAGGGAAGGTTTTCAATTTTTCTCCATTTAGGATGATATTGGCCGTGGTTTGTCATATATTGTTTATATTATGTTAAAATACATTCCTTCTATCCCCAGAATTTTGAGTACCTTCATCATAAATGGATGTTTAACTTTGTTAAATACTTTCTCAGCATCTACTGATAATATGTGCTTTTTACTTTTTTAGTTGTTGATGATGTGTTGGATTATTTAATTGTTTTTCGGGTGTTAAACCATCCTTGCTTCCTTGAGATAAATCGTACTTGATCATGGGGTATTATCTTTTTAATGTTGTTGGACTTTATTTGCTAGGATTTTATTGAGAATTTTTCCATCTATGTTCATTAGGGAGATGGGCCTATAGTTTTCTCTCTGAGTTACTTTGTTTGGTTTTGGTATTAGTGTGAAGTTGATTTTGTAGAATGTATTTGGTAGTATCCCTTCTTTTTCTATATTTTGAAAGAGTTTTTATAGGAGATGCACCAGTTCATCTTTGAATAAGTAGTAGAACTCATTTTAAATTCATCTAGTCTAAGGCTTTACATTTTGGGGAGGGATTTTATTGTTGTTTCTATTTGTCCTCTTAAAATTGTTCTATTTAGGCTTCCTATGTCTTCTTTATTCAGTTTTGGGTGGATGTATGCTTCTAACAATTTGTCTTATTGAAATTGTTGAACTTGTTTGAATACAGATGTTCATAATAACATTTAATTATCCTCTGTATTTCAGCTTTGTCTGTTGTAATTTATCCTTTCATTTATGATGATTTATCTGCATTTTCTCCCTTCTCTGTGAGTCTGGCAAGGGGGTTACTTTGTTTATCTTTTCAAGGAACTAGCCTTTTGGTTTATTAATCTTTTTGATTGTCTTTTCTGTTTCTATTTCATTTATTTCTGCTTTAATTTTTATTATCTCCTACTTGCTTTTGCATTGTTCTGTTTTTCTTTCTCTGTTTTCTCAGAAGTAAGATTAATGTGTTTCTTCAGGTATTTTGTTGTTTCTTGGTGTGGGACTGTATTACTATATATTTCCCTCTTATTACTACATTTACAGTGTCCCATGTACTTTGGAAGGACAGATCATTCTTGCCATTTATTTCAAAGTATTTTTTTCATTTCTACTTTTATTTCCTCATTAATCCAGTATTCCATTAATGAGGGGTTCAGTGGATTTCCCTTGTGTTCATGATAGATTTCTAGTCTGATGCCTTTATTGTCAGAGAATTTTGCTGGTATGATTTCAATACTCATGAATTTGTTGATGCTGGTCCTGTGGTTCAGTATATGATCCATCTTGGAGAATGATCCATATACCCTTGAAAAAGATGTATATTTTTTTCTTACAGGGTTCAGTGTATTCAATATGTCTATTAGGTTAATTTGATCTAGGCATTTGTTCAGGTTTTTGGTATCCTTGTTGATTTTTTTGTCTTGTTATACCCCTTGGTGAGAGTGGGGTTTTGAAGTCTTTTACTACATATGTATTTCCTTTCATGTCTGTTTTCAGAGATGCTAATAATTGTCTGGTATTTTTTGATACTCCTTCAGTTGGTTCATATATACTGATAAGTGTTATATCTTCCTGGTGTTTTGTCCCCTTGATCATTATATAGTGGTCATCTTTATACCTTATTACCTTTTTTAGTTTGAACACTATTTTATTGATATGAGTAGGGCTGTAGCTGCTTTCTTTTTGGGTTCATTTGCTTGTAGGGTTGTTTTTCAGCTTTTTGCTTTCAATCTATATTCATCTTTAGCATTTAGGTGTTTCAGTATTTCATTTTAATTAAACAGATCAGTCAGATAAAAATCAAGGCACCATTCACATCAAATGAGGAGTTGATTAGCTTAGTAAATATATAAAGGGTACTGCATACACACAAAGCTGAGCACACATTCTTAAAATGCACATAGAACATGCTCAAGGATGGACCATTTTGGATCACAAGTCAAGTGTCAATAAATTCATGAAGCTTTAAAAGATGTTAAATATCTTTTCTCACCATGTTATCAAGCTAGACACGCACACATAGAATTTGGGAAGAATTTGTAATATGTGGAGATGAAGAACCTACTACTGAATGACTATTGGGTTAACAAAAAAAATGAGGCAATTTAAAATCTAGAGAATTAGGAATATGAAGACTCCAGCTACTGGGAACTATGGGGAACAGCAAGATTAGTACTGAGAGAAGTATTTAACAAACAAGGGACACAAAAAATAAGGAAGTTGTGAAATAATCAAATAATACACAAATAAATCAGAAAAAGAAAACAAAGGAAATGCTACTAGAAGAAAGGAACTCATTAATATAAGAGCAAAACTAAATAAAAATTAAAAAGACAGTCCAGAAAATCACAAGATATGTCTATCATTAAGAAATAGACAAAAATCTAGCTAGTCTCACAAAGAAAAATACAAAAGCTGAACAAATACAACCACATATAGAGGAATATTTATGGCAGAAATCCCAGAAATACAAAGACTCATTAGAGACTATTGTCAACATCTGTATCAATATACTCAATAACTAAGAATAGATGTCTTAGTTTTTAACTCGTACTACTTTCTAATATTGAAATAGAAATGAATAGAAAACCTGAGCAGACCAATTAGAGGCTAGAAAATTGAAATAATCAGTAGTCTACCACAACCAGAGTCATTGACTAAATGGCTTTGATAGTGAGTTCACTCAAAAATGAATTGATTCTGCAAGGATCTTTTGCAAACTATTTTAAAATATCCAAGCAAGGGAGAATGTTTCCAAACAATTTCTGGAGGTCAGTATTACTCTGAAACAAAACCAGACAGGTCCATCACTAAAAAAAAGAAAACTGCAGAGCAATATTCCTTATGGAATACATGAACATTCCTCAAAACCTTTGTAAACCAAACAAGGAATATATTATGTATTATCACTACATGATTTTACACATTTAACATCATACATAATGTTGAGAAGGTGAGAGTACTCTCTAACATGGATGTCCATTTTTACCACTTCTGTTCAACATATCATTTGAAGTCCTAATTCAACAATTCAGTAAAGGAAAGTTATCAAAGGAATCCAGTTAGTTAAAGAAGATTCAAAAGTTGCTTCCTTGCAGAATATGCCATACATGAAAATTTCTAATAACTCCACTAAAATTATTAACTACAGTAAATAAATATAGTAAAATGGCATGTTACAGACATTACTTAAAAATTCACTTGTATTCTTACATGCAAACAATGAACTAGAAGAAAAATCAAGGAAAACAAGCTCATTTACTTGTCTCAAAAATAAAAATTCTGATAATTCCTGAGAGTAAACTTATCAAAGGAGATATAGGACTTGTAAAATGAAAACAGAAATCAATATTAAGAGAAAAATAAAGATATAGAGATAAACCATGTCCATGAATTATATAAGAACTGTCATAGCCATCTTTGCAAAAGGAATATACAGATTTAGTGCAATGTCTATCAAAATTCAATGACAATTTTCCAATAAAACAAATATTACTGGAAATTTTTTGGACCCACAGCGGGCCCCAAGTATCCAAAACAATCATGATCAATGTTGGAATTATAGAGACACTGCATTCCAAGATTTCAAATCATACCACAAATGTATAGGAATCACAGATAGTGGGGTATTGAATTGAAAACAGACACACAGACCAGTTGAGAGTACAGAAACAAACCCACAGTTATTTGGATAATCTATAACAAAGGATACAAGAGTGTACAAGGAGAAAGAAAATCTGTACAACAAATGGTTTGAAAAAGCTGGATTACCACATGTCTAATAACATTGTTACACACCATACACCAAATTTAACCCAAAAAATTTTAAACACTTGGATATAAGACCCCAAATCATAAAATACACAGATGAAAATATTAGTGAAGTATTGCCTTGGCTTCATGGATGTCTTTGGAGACTTGACTCTAACAGTATGGTAAGAAAAGGAATAAACTAATGGGATTATATCAAACTGAAAAGCTTCTGGACCATGGAAGAAGCTATCATTAAAATGAAAATACAGCCTACCAAGTAGTATAAAGTCTTTGTACATCATTTCATCAGGCAAGGGGCATCAGTGAACCCATACAAATCAATAAGAAGAAAACAAAATAATCTAATAAAAAATGAGCAATGGCCCAAATGGTTTTCTCCAAGAGACATATAGCCAACAGGCTCATACAAATTCTCATAATCTCTTATCAGAAAAATATAAATCAAAATCATATTGATTTACCACCTCATATCTGTGAGAATAGCCCATATCATGTAGACTATAAACAAAAAGCGTTGGCACAGATATGTAGAAACCAAACCATAACAAATTTGGTGTAATTGTAGATGGTTCAGTCAAATGGAAAATTATGGCTTTTTCTTAAAATATTAAAATTAGACCTACTGAAAGATCTAGCACTGCCATTATAGGTATTTGCTTAAAGAATGAAAAACTAATTCAGAAGAGTAGGTGCACCCTCTATTCATTGCAGCACCATTTAAAATAGCCACAAGAAAATACCTGTGTTCCAAATAACAAATGAGTAAACTAAGTACAGATGGTACAAATAAATAATAGAATACTAGTTTAGTTTTTTTTTTTAAGATAGTTTGCCAGAGGTGAGCTGCTGGAAGTCACTGGCGCTGGCTCCAGGCCTCTGGGAGGGAACCATCCCCATGCTGCCTGCTCTGCCATCCGTACGAGCCAACCCCCGCAGCCAGGTTCCTGAGGGAACCCACCCGATCATCCCCACACCCAGGTTAGCTGCTGGAAGCCACAAATTACTAAACTGAAGTACAGATCTACTTTCAACCTGGAAAACATTACCATCAACATGCTGACCAACACAAGATCCATGGTTTCTCAATATGTATAACAAGTTAGAAAGCAAAACACAGTAAGGAGAAAAACTTTAAACATGCGAGCAAGCCCTACAGGAAATAATCCCTCACCAACAAAGAAAGGAAAATCTCCGAAAAACATCAAAGAAATGATGTGTATATCAGAAAAACATTCCAGCATCAACATGCTAAATGCACTCCAACAATTAAGAGAAGAATTAGAAAAAAGGACAACAGTATGATAGAAGAATTTAATGCAATAAGGGAAGAAGTAAAATCATATAAAAAAGAAAGCATCAATATGTATAATCTAATCAATGAACTAAAGAATGAAAATGAATCCCTAAAATTGAAATTGAAAGAGACTTAAGATTTAAAGGTTGCAATAGATAAGCTCAAGAATGCACAGAAAAGCCATGGCAGCACAATAGATGAAATAGAGGAACGAATCAGCACACTTGATACAGAAATAGAGAGGACAAAGAAAGAAAGAGAAACAAAATAGGAGGACTGAAGACAAGCTCAGAGATATGTCAGATTCCTTCAAGAAAAGAAACATAAGTGTAATAGGAATCCGAGAAGGAGAGGAGAGAGTTATGGGAAATGAAAGGCTTTTCAATATAATAATAGAGGAGAATTTCCCAAATCTGAATAAATAAATGAAAACAGACATACAGGAAGCCAAAAGGACACCAAACTACATTAATGAACGAAAAGCCACAGCGAGACACATCATCGTAAAACTTCCAAGAACCCAAGATAAGGAAAAAATAATGAGAATGGCTAGAGAAAAGAAACAGATAACTTACAAAGCACAATCCATTAGACTGACCTCAGATTTTTCTGGAGACACTCCAGGCAAAGAGAGAATGGAGACACATCTACAAAAAACTCCAAGAAAAATGTGCCAGTCAAGAATACTCTTACCCTGCAAAGCTATCCTTCCTCTATGAAGGAAAAATTAGAACCTTCTCTGACAAGCATAATCTCCAGAAATTTGCTATCACTAAACCCCCACTCCAAGAAATTTTGCAGGAGGCCTTAAGATCAAAACCATAAGAAGAACAAATACAAAAAACAAAAACACAAAATAAACCCCGAATGACCACCAGGAGACCGTTAGAATCGCAATTATCAATAGTCACCCTAAACGTCAAGGTCTAAACTCAGCAATCAAAAGATGAAGAGTTGCAGACTAGATCAGAAAACAGAACCCAACATTCTTCTACCTCCAAGAAACACATCTGATTGCTAAGGTTAAGCATAGACTGAAGGTTCAGGGCTGGAAAACTACACTACAAGCGAACGGCCCCCACAAGAAAGCAGGAGTTGCCATTCTTGTATCAGACAGAGCAGACTTCAAATTAACAAAAGTGACAGAAGATAAAGATGGCCACTACCTAATGGTTAAAGGGTCAATCCACCCAAAAGACATAACAATAATCAACATATGTGCATCTAATGAGGGAGCACCAAAATTCATAAAACAACAACTAGTAGAACTGAAGTAAAATATTGAAGAGAACACATACATGGTAGGAGATTTTAGCATGCCACTCTCAACAAAAGACAGATCAGAACAGCAAATACACAAAGAAACAAAAGCTTTAAAGAGCTAGACCAAATGGAATTAATAGATATATACAGGACACTGCACCCCCAAGGAAAAGAATACACTTATTTTTCAAATGCGCATGGTTCATTCTCTAAAATTGACTGTATATTAGGCAAAAAGACAAACCTGAACAAATACACAAAGATTAAAATAATACCAACCTTTTTCTCCGATCATAAAGGCATCAAATTAGAAATCAACATGGAGAAGAAAATAAGGAGAGTAAACAGTACATGGAGACTGAACTACAGGTTTCTGGAAGATCACTGGGTAAAAGAAGAAATCAATGAAGAAATTAAAACCTACATGGAGGCAAATGACAATGATGACACAATGATCCAAAATGTGTGGGACTCAGCAAAAGCAGTACTACGAAGAAAGTTCATAGCAATACAGGCCCAAACAAAAGAATGGAAACAGCCCAAAGAAATACTCTAATCTCCCAATTTGAGGGCTTAGAAAAAGAGCAACAAAAAAATCCAAAACCCAGCAGAAGATAAGAAATAACAAAAACAAAAGCAGAGATTAGTGAAATAGAAACCAAAAAGACCAACGAGAAGATAAACAAAATCAAAAGCTGGTTCTTTGAAAAAACAAGTAAAATTGACAAACCCCTGGCAAGGCTTACAAAGAAAAAAAGAGAAAATTCAAACAGGATCATAAACGAAATGGGAGATATTACAACAGACCCAGGAGAAATCCGAAAGATAATTAGAGACTACTACGAAAATCTATGTGCAAACAAATACAGCAACCTGGAAGAGATGAACAAATTCCTGGAACAATACAGTCATCCAAAATTGAACAAAGAAGAAACAGAAAACTTAAACAGGTCAATCACAAGCAGTGAAATTGAGGCAGTCATCAGAACTCTCACTAAAAACAAGAGACCAGGTCCTGATGGTTTTACAATTTAGTTTTACCAAACATTCAAAGAAGAACTAACACTGGTACTATTAAAACTCTTTCAAAAAATTGAGAAAGAAGGAAAGCTACCAAATACCTTCTATGAAGCAAACATTACACTAATTCCAAAACCAAATAAAGATAGTACAAAGAAAGAAAACTACAGACCAATCTCCCTAATGAACACAGATGCAAAAATTCTAAACAAAATCATGGCAAACCGAATCCAACATTGCATAAAAAGGATCATCCATCATGACCAAGTGGGATTCATCCCAGGGGCACAGGGATGGTTCAACATTCGAAAATCAATCAACATAATCCACCACATCAACAAAGAGAAAAACAAAAACCATATGATGATATCAATAGATGCAGAAAAAGCATTCGATAAAGTTACTCATCCTTTCATGATGAAAGCCCTGGAAAAAATTGCTATAAAAGGAACATACCTCAGTATAATAAAGGCTATATATGACAGACCCACAGCAAATATCATCCTCATGGGGAAAAACTGAAACCATTCCAATTAAGGTACGGAACCAGGCAAGGATGCCCACTCTCCACTCCTTTTCAACATAGTTCTGGAAGTCCTAGCTAGGGCAATAAGGCAAGAGAAAGACATAAAAGGAATCCTATAGGGAATGAAGAAATAAAGTTATCATTATACACAGATGATATGATTATCAATGTAGAGAACCCAGAAAAATCGACAGAAAAGCTGGTTGAAATAATAAACCAATTTGGTAAGGTATCTGGATACAAAATCAACACACAAAAATCAACAGCATTCATATATGCAAAGAATCAATCAGAAGAAGAAGAAATTAGAAAAAACAGCCCATTTACCATTGCACCAAAGAAAATCAAATACTTGGGAATTAACCTAACAATAGATGTAAAAGACCTATACAAAGAAAACTATAAAACAGAAAGAAATAGAAGATGATGTTAAAAAATGGAAAGACATTCCCTATTCATGGATTGGAAAAATCAATGTTATCAAAATGGCCATACTACCAAAGGCCATCTACAGATTCAATGCAATTCCAATAATGATCCAAAAGATCCCAATATTTTAAAGAGATACAACAAAATTTACTGAAATTCATATGGAACAACAAATACCCTGAATAGCCAGAACCCTTTTTGACAAACCAAAGAGAATGGAGGTATTACTATTCCAGGCTTCAAACTGTACTACAAAGCCATGATACTTAAAACAGCATGGTACTGGTACAAAAACAGACAAACAGACCAATGGATCAGAATTGAATACCCAGAAATAAAACCACACGTGTGGTTAATTAATCTTTGACAAAGGGGCAAAAAACATACCCTTGAACAAAGATAGCCTCTTCCGTAAATGGTGCTGGGCAAACTGGATCAAAACTTGTAAAAAAATGGACCAGGACAACACCCTCAAACCCTGTACAAAAATTAACTCAAAATGGATAAAGGACCTGGAAGTGAGACATGCAACCATAAAATACATAGAATAAAACCTGGGCAAACCTGCTAATAGGCATATGAACAAATGCTCCACATCACTAGTAATCAGGAAAGTGCAAATTAAAACCACACTGAGATACCATCTTACACCACTACGAATGGCACAAAGAAATAAAACAGCAACAACAAATGTTGGCGTGGATGTGGAGTAAAAGGAAGTCTCTTACACTGCTGGTGGGAGTGTCAACTGATCCAGTCACTATGGAAGACTGTGGAGGACCCTCAAAGAATTGAAAGTGGACTTACCATTCGATCCCAGCAATCCCACTACTGGGAATCTACCCAGAGGACATGAAAACATTAATCCAAAAGGACACATGTACGTGCATGTTCATTGCAGCCCTGTTTACAATTGCCAAGAATTGGAAACAAACCAAAGGCCCCAAAACAGATGATTTGCTAAAAAGTATGTGGTACATATACACAATGGAATACTATGCATCCATCAACGAGGACAAACACATGTCATTTGCAGCAACCTGGATGGAACTAGAAAGGCTCATATTAGCAGAATTAAGTCAAAAAGAAAAAGGGAAGTACAGGATGGTCTCACTTATATGATAGATTAGGGAAAAGCAAATGAATAAGTATGAAAACAACCAATGGGACTGAACCATGGAGCGCGAGAGGAGGAGGGGGAAGAAGGTGGGGGAGGTGAAGAGCACAAAAGGTCAGGATGGTTAACAAATGTTAGTGAAGTGGGAAAGCCCCAGGGTACACAATGGACTAATGTAGTGTGTGTGTGTATATATATATATATATATATATATATATATATATATATATATGCATATACACATGTATATGCAAAAAAAACCCTCACACTTTACCAGATATTGGAAGAGAACAACAGGCCAAACAACCAACAACTGAACATCAACTTAACCAACCAACAAATTGAAGAAAAATGGGAGATGGAGTGACTGGAGGTGGGATACAGAGGGGGGATACAGAGAGAGGAGAAGGGATCAATTAATGCACAAATGTGACAAATCAATAAAATCAATTTTTCAAATAAAAAAATAAAAAATTTAAAAAAGATATCTTGCCAGTTGTGACATGGGTAGAGCTCTATGATTGTCAATTGAAGTAAAAATCAGTTACCAACAGTTAATTGTGGGAGTGGACCATTGGGCTATGGTGGACAATTGGGTGCTTTCTTGGTTGACATTCTGTGGACCTATACCCTTAATACATATTGAGTGTTATAAACAAATGCCTTATCAATTAATTGACTACAAATAGAGGACATTAAAATGTTTTGGTAGTGTTAGGAAAAGAAAGGAAACATCCACCTTTCAATTTATCAAAGATGGTGGTGTTTTGATATGTGCAATGCATTGTTATATAGGGCACAGGAAAAAAGATATTGTGGTGGATTAGTGTGTGGAGGGAGAGTTAGGATTTTGTCACACTGCCCTTTCAAGATCTTGAAAGAGATCAAAGGGAAGATGTTAAGGAACCTTCTGTAAAGGAAATGACTTGAACATGTTTATGTGTTCATTGGAAGGATCAAATACAGAGAAAATGAAGAGACAGCAGCAAGTGGTTGTAATTTAAAGTTTGAGGGAAGTGACATCCTGTGGCATCCAGAGCAGAGATTGAAGAGTAGAGCACTGTTATGAGAGGAGAGCTCAGGAAATCTACAATTTTACTCTACATTCAATAATATATCAGACATGTAGGTATAAGGTTAATAAAGAAATGGTAGATGTAAAAATGTCTATTAACAGGCACAGTATAGCAAAGAAATATAGAACACTCCATCTGAAAATAGCACTATACACATTATACACATTCCTCTCCACTGCCATGAAAGTACTTTAGGATAGGTCAAAGTTTAAAATAATACACTGCTCTTTATGATAGACCAAAAAGTTCTTTATGATAGGCCAAAGTTTAAAATAATAGTGTATCTTCTGCAGTTATAATAGAGTTTAGCTAGAAATCAATATGAAAATTGCAAAGTTTTAATATGTGAAATTAGATAGCACATCCATATATATAACAAATGGGTTAGAGTATAAATCACAAGATTATTATTTGGAGATCAGTAAACATGAAAACAATATACGAAACCTGAGTAGGATACACTGAAAGTAATGCTCAGACAGAAGTCTGTGCTTCTAAATGTCAATACTAAGAAGATTTCAAGACTTTATACTTTTAGTATTAACAAACCAAATCCAAAGTTATCAGAAGGAATGAAATAATAAAAGTTGAAGTAGAGATGAAATAGAGAAAACATTAATGAAATTAACAAAAGTTCCTGGGATGACAAAAAGACACAACTAAAATAATAGCAAAATCAGAGTGCAGGTGAGACCTGGTAGGCAGCAAAAGGCATGGGGAAGTGTGCCTTGTTCCCTACCCACCTGGGAGGTATTTCTTCTCTCTAGAAGAGTTTGGACCAATGCTGGTGAGGCTGGTCACCCATCCAACAGCACTGGAGGTTCCTGGTCTCAAACCCTCAGGTCTAGAGGCAGTGAAGTCTAGGCAGCAGCCCAGCAACTCCCACATAAGCCAGAAATGAGAGAGCTACTGCCCCAGCACATAGAATCCAAGGACACTGACCAAACAAGTACACAGGACGAGTGCTAAATACACTGCTAATCAAAACCCTCTTATGGGAACACATGAAAGCAGATTAGACCCACTAGCCAAAAGGGAGTGAAATAATGAGAAAAGAATACAAAGTACACCATAAAACCACACCTACTCATCATGCTCTCTGAACGAAAAGGAACTGCACACAAAAACAGCCAAGGAAACAAAATTATTCATCACTGCAGCATAGGCACAAAGGCAGAATTAACTACAAACTGTTACAAAATGTTACAACATGCCAGACAATATTAGAACCATAGTCACTCGATATATAGAGGAAGACCAAAAGGAAAACAGGGAAGAGGAAAAAGGCAAATACCCAAGCAGACCCCATAGAAACCAATAAACCATTAATGGAAAGACAACCCCTAGAAACCAACAAATAATGACATTAAAGAAATGCCCAGTCTCCCAGACAAAGAACTGAATTTCTGCATGATACATGTATACAAAGAGTTAAGGGAAGAATTAGAAAAACGCATAGAAAAAGAAAATAGTATGACAGAAACACCAAAGGAATTAAAAGAAGAAATGGAAAATTTTATGAAAGAAAACATCAATAAGAATAATATAACTGATAATCTGAAGAATGAGGTTGAATACCTAAAAAAGAAACAGAAAGTGGCCCAGGATCTGAAGGAACAACAGAGGAGCTCAAATGTGCCAGGAAAAGCCACAAAAGCAGAATAGATGAAAGAAGAATGAATTAGTATCCTCGAGGACACTGATATAGAGAGGATAAAAAAACAAAAAGAAAGAGAAAGGCAAAGCATAAAGAATGAAGAAAAACTTAGAGAACCATCTGATTTCGTAAAGAAAGGAAATAGAGTAACTGGTATTCCAGAAGAAGAGAAACATGGGAATTGAAAGACTATTTAAGGAAATAATAGAGATTTTCCGAAATCTGAAGAAAGAAATGAAATGAAAGAAATAAAGATAGACACAAAGTCAAAATAACACCAAACTACATCACTAAAGAAAAACTATAGAAAGACATATTGTAAAACTTCCAAGGGTCCAAGACAAGGAAAGAATAATGAAACTGACCAGAGAAAAGAAACAGATAATGTACAAAGTAAAATCTATTAGACTGACTTCAGATTTCTCTGAGGAGACAATCCAAGCAAGGAGAGCATGGACCCTCATCTTCAAAAAACCCCAAGACAAAACAAAATGCCAGCCAAGAATACCCTAGAAAGCTATCCTTCCTTTATGAAAGAAGAATAAAAGACTTACTGGAAAAGCATAGACTGCAGAAATTTGCTACCACTAAAGCACCACTCCCAGTAATCTTAGAAGAAACCCTAAGATCAAAACCAACAGAAGAATCAACAGGAACAACAAAAAAAAAAGAAGCAAATAGAAAACTGAAAATGATCACCAAAAAATCAACTTTAGAATCTCAACTATCAATAATCACCCTGTTAATGGTATAAACTCAAGAATCAAAACACATAGAGTAGCTGACTGGATCAAAAAACAGAAACCAACATTCTGCTACTTCCAGGAAACACACTTGGACTCCATAGATAGCAAAGACAGAATAAAGGGCTGGAAAACAATTGTTCAAGCAAATTGACCCAAAAAGAAGGCAGGGGTAGCCATTCTTATAGTAATGAAGCAGATTTAAAATTTAAAAATGTAATAGGACAATGAATTACTACTTAGTGATAAAATAATGAATTCATCAGAAAGGCATTACAATTATAAACATATATGCACCAAATGAGGGAGCACCAAAATTAGACTACTAGCAGAGATGAAAGCAAATATTGACAACAATACACACATAGTAGGAGACTTTTAACACTACACTTTCATCAAAGGATAGATTAACAAAATTAAAGCTACACAAGGACACAAAATCCTTAAAGGAAGATCTAGATCAAATAGACCTAATAGATATCTATAGGGCACTGGACCCTCAAGGAAAGGCATTCACTTTCTTTTCAAACACACATAGATCACTCTCCAAAGTCGACCACATACTAAACCATAAGACTAACTTAAAAAAATACACAAAGATCAAAACATTGCCAACTTTTTTCTCTGATCATAAAGTTATCAAACTAGAAATAAACAATGAAAAAAAGCAAGAAGAGTGTCCAATACATGGAGACTATACAACATGCTACTAAAGGAAGACTGGGGGAGTGAGGAAATTAAAAATGAAATTAAAACCTACTTCAAAACAACAAAGAAGACACTACATTCCAAAATGTCTGGGACTCAGCAAAAGCAGTTTTAATAGGAAGGTTCATAGCAATACATGTTCAAATCAAAAAGCAAAAAAAAACTAACCAAAGAAATAACCTAATCTCCCAACTTCAAGAATTAGAGGAGCAAAAAAAAAGAAGAAAAAAATCCAAAACTCGACGGCAGAAAAGAAATAATAGAAATGCAAGCAGATATAAATAATCTAGAAATAAAAAAGACTATCCAGAAGATCAACAAAATCAAGAGCTGGGTCTTTGAAAAAATAAAGAAAATTGATAAACCCCTTGTAAAGCTTCCAAAGAAAAGAAGAGAGAACACTCAAGCAGGATCACAAATGAAAGAGGAGAAATCACAACAGACACAGTAGAAATCCAAAGGATAATCAGAGAACTATACTATATTATACTATGACCATCTATATGCAAACAAATACAACAGCCTGGACAAGATGAAATGATTCTTAGAAAGATACAGCTACCAAAAATTGAAAAAAGAAGAAATAGAACTTAAACCTATCACAAGCAGCAAAATTGAAGCAGTCATCAAAATTCTCCCTAAAAATCATGAGTCAAGGATCAGATGGCTTCACAAACAAATTCTACCAGACATTCAAATAGGAAATAATACCTGCATTAATAAAACATTTGAAAAATATTGAGAAAGAAGGAAAACTGCCAAACATATTCTATGAAGCAAATATTACACTCATACCAAAACCAAATAAAGACAGCAACAATAAAGAAAACTAAAGACTGGTTTCCCAAATGAACACAGACATAAAATTCTTAAACAAAATCGAATCTAATGATGTATAGAAAAAAATATACACCAAATCGAATCCAGTGATGTATAAAAAGCATTATACACCATGATCAAGTGTGACTTATCCCAGGGGTAGAGGGATTGTTCAACATTTGGAATTCAATAAGCATAATCCAGCACATCAACAAGGAGAAAACAAAAAAATCATATGATGATATCAATAGATGCAGAGAAAGCATTTGGTAAAGTGCAACACCCTTTCATGAAAAAAACTTGAGAAAGTGGGTATAGAAGATACCTCAAACAATAAAAGCCATCTATGACAAACTACAGCAAACATCATCCTAAATGGGGAAAAACTAAAAGCATTTTAGTTAAGATCTGGAACCAGGCAAGGATGCTCACTCCACTAATTTTCAACATCTTACTTGAAGTTATAGCGAGGGCAAGAAGGCAAAAGAAAGACATAGAAGGGATACAAATAGGGAAAGAAGAATTGAAACTACATTATATGCAGATGATGTGATTCTCTATATAATAGAGAACCACCCAAAAATATCCACAGAGAAACTACTTAAAACAATAAGCTAGTTCAGTGTTCAGTAAGGTAGCTGGTTACAAAATCAATACAAGGATGTCAGTAGCTTTCTTATATGCAAGAAGTCAAGAAGAGAAAGAAATTTCAAAAAGTCCCATTTTCCATAGCACTGAAAAAACTTGAATACCTGAGACTAAACCTAAAAAAACACATGAAAGAACTATAGAAAGAAAACTTTAAAGCACTGCTAAAAGAGTTAGAAGAAGATATAAGGAAATAGAAAGACATTCCCTGCTCATGGAAAGAATTAACATCATCAAAATGGCCATCCTATCAAAAGCAATCTACAGATTCAATGCAATCTCTATAAAAATTCCAATGACATTCTTTCAACAGATAGAACAAAAATTAATGAAATTCATATGTATTAAGAAAATACCTTGAATATAAAAAAGCCTCCTGAGCCAAGAGAGAGAGACACAGAGAGAGAGAGAATGGAGGTATTACTATTCCAGATTTCAAATTATACTACACAGCCATAGTAATTAAAACAGCTTGGTTCTTGTATAAAAACAGACAGTCAGACCAACGGAACAGAATTGAATGTCCTAAAATAAAGCCACACATATATAGTCAAATAATCTTTGACAAAGAAGGGAAAAGCTTACATTGGACAAGCAGAGCTTCTTCAGTAAATGTTGCTGGAAAAAAATGGACTAAGACATGCAAAAAAATGAACCAAGACACCTCCCTCACACGATGTACAAAAGCCAATTCAAAATGGATAAAAGACTTGGATGTAAGTAAGACCTGAAAATAAAATACATAGAGGACAACTTGGGGTACCCCTCCATGAATTACAATTCAGAAATCCATTTCTGGACACATTTACAGCTGGTAAATAAATGAAGGAAAACATAAACAGCTGGGTCTACATCAAATTAAAAAGCTTCTGTACGGCAAAAGAGACAAGAGAGAAAACAAAAAGAAACCCAACCAAATGGGAAAAAATATTTGTCCTCCATAAAAGGATTGAGGGCTTGATAGCAAAGATCCACAAGGAACTCACACAATTTAGCAAAAACAAAACAAGAAACCCAGTGGAAAAATGGGGAGAAAAACTAAAAAGACACTTCTCCAAAGAGGAAATATAAATGTCTAACAAGCAAATGAAAAAATGCTCAATGTCACTAGCAATCAGGGAAATGCAAATAAAAACCACAATGAGATACCACCTTACACCAGTAAGAATGGCCCACATTAAAAAAATACAACAAGTACTGCTGTGGATATGGAGAGAATAGAACACTCTTACACTGCTTGTGGGAATATAAACTGGTCCATCCACTATGGAAATCAGTGTGGAGGATGCTCAAACTAATGAAAATGGATCTACCATTTGACCCAGTAATCACTCTTCTGGGGATCTACTCAATGGATACCTCAGTACTTATACACAGGGACACCTATACTTGGGTGTTTATTGCAGCACTATTTATATTTGCAAAGACATGGAAACAACCCAAATGCCCCAAAACAGACAAGTGGGTGAAAAAATGGAATGAAATATTACTCATCAATTAAAAAATGACAAACTTGATGAATTTGATGTAACGTGGATGAACCTAGAAGAAATCATACTAGCAGAAAAAAGTCAGAAAGACAAAAACAGAAACCAAATGGTTTCACTAATATATGTGGTATAGGAAAAACAAGCAAAAGGCCAGTAAGAAAGTCAAACAAGCTAATAACCAAACTAAAATACACAACTGGGGAAAGGAGGATTGGTGGGAGTGATCAGGGAGGGGATGTAGTGGTGAGCCCTGGGAAATACAGTGATGTCAAGCATATGTAATAC
Organism: Uropsilus gracilis; assembly: GCA_004024945.1. Taxonomy (NCBI): domain Eukaryota; kingdom Metazoa; phylum Chordata; class Mammalia; order Eulipotyphla; family Talpidae; genus Uropsilus; species Uropsilus gracilis. The sequence goes on from PVHY01001463.1 coordinate 43,872, forward strand.
ACACACACACACACACACATATATGTATATGCACATGTATAAATAAAGCTTTTAGAAAATAAAATAATAGCAAAATCAGAAATATTTGTTGACATTGTTACATTACCAAAATTTAAAAAAAATGATTGTTAGCAAAAACTGTAGACAACTGTAAATAAACAAGTTAAATAAACTAAATGAAATATACAGACCCTAGATACACACCAATTAGTACATATACTCAGTGGGATACAAAAATTCTACCATCAGTGCTCCATAATCCCCCAAAGAGAAACCTAGGAACAGAGGATTTCATTACTAGTTTCTACTAAATATTTAAATGTTTACTTCCAGTGTTTCTTAGACACTTCCAAAAATTAAAACATCATTTCATGAGATCAGAATTACCCTTATATAAGTGCCAGAAAAGGCACACTGGTCAAGAAAAAATGCAGAGAAAATCCTTCAAATATCTTCAACAAAATACTAGAAACTGAATTTAACGATATATGTGTGGATGGCTGCATAGATACATGCATGGATCCATGCATGAGTGAATGCATATATAGACAAATAGGTAGTTACATAGACATAATGGTACATAGATACATGCCAGATAGATAGATAGATAGATAGATAGATAGATAGATAGATAGATAGATAGATAGATTGATAGGTTTATCAAATGGGATTTATCTCAAGAACAAAAGGGTGATCCAACATAAATTCAATTTAATCTATTACATTGATTAAATGAAGTATAAACCTTGTGACTCTCAGTGCAGATAAAATGTTTAATAAGATCCAGACCCATTTCTTATTTTTATCAGAAAATTAGTGGAAATTTATCAAAATAATAAAAACATCTATGAACTACAGCTGTCACACGAAATGATAAATAGAAAACATTCTTCCTGAGATGAAGAAGAGAGGCCTGCTCTAGCACTGCCATTCAATCTAGTAGTGGAAATATTATCGAGAGCAATTTGAAAGAAAAGGAAATAAGGGGTGTTCAGATTGGAAAGAAAGATGTAAAACCATCTCCATTCACAAACCACATAGTCTTATATATTAAAATTTTTTTAAATTATCCATTAAAAACAATCTCAATGAGCTAATAAATTCAGTAAAGTTGCAGAATAAAAATATAATATGCATAGGAAAGTTGTGCTTTTTATACCAGCCATAAACATTTCAGAAATGAAATTAAGAAGAAAATCCATTTACAGTAACATCCAAAATATATACCTAGGTATCAATTTAATCAAATAGTTGAAAGACCTGTACATTGACAACTATTAAGTTATTAATGGAAGAAATTAATCATAAATATATGAAAAATCCCATATTTATGTATTTGAAATTAAGATTGTTATTTATACTGTTGAAAATACTGTACAAATTCAGTGCAATTCATACCAAAATTACAATGGCATATTTGAAAAAAACAAAGAGAAAAAAAGACCTCAAATATATATAACATTTTAAGAGACATGAAGTACACAAAATTGTGCAAATGAAATATAGGACTTAACTTCTATAATAATCAAAGCAATGTTCTTCTGGTATAAAGGCAGGCAGACTAATACTATATAATACAGAGCCCAAAAATAAACTATCATCCATATGATGAGTGAACTTAAGACAGTTGGGGTCAAGACCACTCAGTGATTAGAGGAGATTCTCTTCAACAAGTGGTGTTGGGAAAACTAGATATACACATACAAAAGAATGAAGATGAGTCTCTATTTAACCATATTAAATATTCAATTCAAAATAAATCAACAACCTAATTAAAGTGTAAAAACAATTAGAATAAAGTATGGAAGTAAATTTTTTTTTAACTTGGATATGATCATGAATATTTAAAGAGAACACCAAAAACACAAGAAACAAAAGGAAAAACAGGTGATTTATATTAAATTTCAGAAGTTTTAGTCATCAAAATACATTAAAAGAATATAACCTACCAAATGGAAGAACATATTTAAATTACACATCTGATGAATTGCTATGACAGACTATGTAAAGAATTCTATTACCAAAACTGTGAAAAACTCAATTTTTAATATAACAAGGATACTTGTAAATATTTTTCTAAAGAAGATAATAGATTGTTAATAATGATTTGAAAGCGTGATGCAGAAAAGTAGGCATTAGGAAATGCAAGTTAAACTATAATGCCACATGGTACTAGAACAAAATGTTACTAGAACTAAAACAGGCACACAGACCAATGGAATCAAATTGAAAACCCAGAAATAAATCCACATGTATATGGTCAAATAATCTGTAACAAAGGAATAAAAAATATTCACTGGAACAAGGATAATTTCTTCAATAAATGATGTAGTAAAAAAATTGGACTGCTACATGCAAAAGAATGAAGCTAGATTACTATCCCATGCCATACTCTAGAAAGAACTCAAAGTGGATTAAAACATTATTTGAATATAAGACCTAAAGCCAAAAAATATATAGAAGAAAAATTTGAGGCAGAAACCAAAAAATATATAGAAGAACTTTGAGGCAACACTACATGACACACATCTCAGAAACATCTTTGAGGACTCATTCTCAAAAGTGAAGATGAAGAAAAAGATAAACAACAGGGACTACATCATATTAAAAAGTTCTGTACACCAAAGGAGATAATAACCAAAATGAAGAAACTACTACAAACTGGGAGAAAATATTTGTACTCCACACAACCAGTAAGGAACTATATCAAAGTTGTGCAAAGAGCTTATAACTCAGGAACAACAGAAAACCACCCAGTTAAGAAATGAGCATTGTTATCCCAGCTATCTGGGAAGCTGAGACTGGGGATTGCTTGAGTCTGTGGTACCCCGGGCAACATGAGCCTGCAGTTCCACAGGCAAAAATAGTGAGACCTAGTCTCAAAAAAAAAAAAAAGAAAAAAAGAAATGGGTAGAAGAACAAACATACACTTCTCCAAAGAGGAAAAGCAAGTAGCCAGCATATATATGAAAAAGCTCAACATCATTTATAATCAGTGAAATGCAAATTAAAATCATAACGATATACCACCTCACACTTGGTGAAAATGGTTCATCTTAAAAAGTGACAACATCAAATGCTGGAGAGGATTTGGATAAAAATGAGTCCCCTTACGACTGGTCCAACCATTGTGGAAAACTGTAGAAGTTATCGAATTATTAAAAATGGATCTACCATATGACCCAGTAATTCTGCTCCTTGGAGTCTACCCACAGGATATAAATGCCTTATTTTAAAAGGAAACTTGTGTTCCTATGCTTATTATAACATAGTTTATAATAGCCAAGATATGGAAACAACAAAAGTGCTCCCAAACATATGAATGGATAAAGATGTGGTACTGTGTACATAATGAAATACTATTCAGCAATGAAGAAACATGCCATTTTCAGCAATATGAATGGAGTTAAAAGGGCTTGTGCACAGTGACATAAGTCAAAAGGAAAAAGAAAAATATGAGATGATTTCACTTATAGGAATATAGCGAAATTGAACAAAGGGCTAAAAACTCAAAACTTACAAAAACATACAGTTTGGGGCATACACTAGGGGACTAGTGGGGTTGAAATAGGAGTAAAGAGCACAAGGGACTATGGTGATGGTTCACAGGTGATAATGATATTGGGGAATATAACTGAGGGGACAAATCAAATATTGAACAGCTATGTAAGAAAATGAAAAAGTTTAATAAAAATAACAAAATAGACTACAGTGCTACAAATCAAATAGGATGAATATAGTCTGGGAAAAAAAAGGACATTACAAATAATGGTGAAAATGTGGAGAAATTGTAATAGTGGTGTGTTGTTGATAGGAAAGTAAAAGGGTACAGTTGTGTGGAAAAACCTTTGACTGTTCATCAGTAAAACAATGTAGAATTACAATAAATCCCAGTAGTTCCATTTCCAGATTTAAAAACAAACAAAAATATTGAAAACATATACAGAAAACAAACACATGTACAACAATAGTGTTTAAACACTCATAATATCTAAATTTTAGAAACAAACCAAATGAATGAATGGACTGGTAAAGAAACTATAACATAACATAAAATTAAGTATTATAAAGTTCAGTCACCAAAAGGAATTAAGTACTGATACATCAACATTGATGGCCCTCAAAAACATGCTAAGTAAAAGAAGGCAATCCAAAAAAGGTTATATACTGTATGATTTTATTTATATGAAATATCCAAAATAGATAACTGTACATAAATGAAATACAGATTTCATTCACCTGTACAGTGATGTCCAGGGGCAAAAGGTAGTAAATAAGGGCAGAAATTGCTTGAGGATAGTGTTTTCTTTTGGGCAGTAAAAATACTTAGAAATAAAAAGAGGTACCTTTTATGGATGCAATGTATGCATATTTTTATGAATACCATTGTTTACTTTTTTATTAAGTAATTTATATATATATATATCACATCATTTTAATCTCCAGGGGTCACCCACCACCTACCCTCCCTGACCACTCCAGCTGGTCCCCACCCTACCAATGTGTACTTTCATTTGGTTGTACATATTTTAGTGAAATCATTTGGTTTCTTTTTCTTTTTAACTTATTTCTGCTAGTATGATTTCTTCTAGGTACATCCAGGTTTCCATAAATTCATCAAATTTGTCATTTTTAATTGAGGAGTAATACTCCATTGTGTATATATACCACATCTTCATCCATTCATCTGTTTTGTGACATTTGGGTTGTTTCCATGTCCTTGCAATTATAAACAGTGCTGCAATAAACATCCTAGCACAGGTATCCTTTTGTAACCAAATTGAGGTCTCCTTTGGGTAGATTCCCAGAAGAGTGATTGCTGGGTCAAATGGTAATTCCATTTTCATTAGTTTGAGGGTCCTCCAACTGCATTCCTAAGTGGCTGGACCAGTTTGCATTCCCACCAGCAGTGTAAGAGAGTTCCTTTCTCTCCACATTCACTTGTTGCCTGTTTTGTTGATGTGCACCATTGTTACTGGTGTAAGGTGGTGTCTCATTGTGGTTTTGATTTGCATTTCCCTGATTGCCAGTGACATTGAGCAATTTTTCATGTGCCTGTTGGCCATTTGTATTTTCTCTTTGGAGAAATGTCTTTTTAGTTCTTCTACCCAGTTTTTGTTTTTTTTTTTTTTTTTTTATTGAGTTTCTTGGGATTTTTTTTTTGTTGTTGTTGTGTAAGTTCCCTATGGATCTGCATTATTAAACCCTTATCACTCTTGTAGAGGGCAAAATTTTTTCCCATTTGGTTGGGCTTCTTTTAGTTTTTTCTCTTGTCTCTTTTGTGTACAGAAGCTTTTTAGTTTGATATAGTCCCATCTGTTTAGGTTTTCCTTAATTATTTTGCCATCTGCAGATGTTTCCAAAAAGGAATTTCTGAATTGTAATTCATGGAGGGTTTTCCCCAAGCTTTCCTCCATGTATTTTATTTTCAGGTCTTACCTCCAAGTCTTTTATTCATTTTGAATTGGTCTTTGTACATGGTTGTTTTGGTTCATTTTTTGCAAATTTTAGTCCAATTTTCCCAGCACAATTTATTGAAGAGGCTATCTTTGTTCCAATGTAAGTTTTTCCCTCCTTTGTCAAAGATTAGTTGACTATATATGTGTGGTTTTATTTCCAGGATCTCAATTCTGTTCCGTTGGTCTGATTGTTATACCAGTACCATGCTGTTTTAATTATGGCTTTGGAGTATAACCTGAAGTCTGGAATAGTTAGGCCTCCAGTCTCTCTTTTTTTGGCAAGTAGATTTTTTTATATTCGAGGTCTTTTGTTATTCCATATGAATTTCTGTAATTGTTTTTCTGTCTCTTTAAAGAATGTCATTGGAATTTTTACAGGGATTGCATTGAATCTGTAGATTGCTTTTGATAGTCTGGCCATTTTGATAACGTTAATTCTTCCAATCCATGAGCAAGGAATGTCTTTCCATTTCCTTATATCTTCTATCTCTTTTAGCAGTGTTTTAAGGTTTTCTTTGTATAGTTCTTTCACGTACTTTGTTAAGTTTATTCCCAGGTATTTAATTGTTTTTGGTGTGATGGTAAATCAGATGGCTTTTTAAATTTCTTCTTATTCTGCTTGGCTTTTTGCGTATAGGAAGACTACTGACTTCTGTGTGTTAAGTTTGTATCCAGCTAACTTACTGAACTGGTTTATTGTTTGAAGTTTTTCTGTAGATTTTTTAAGGTTCTCTACATAAAGAATCATATTCTCTGCATATAATGATATCTTCAGTTCTTCTTTTCCTATTTGTATCCCTTTTATTTCTTTCTCTTGCCTTATTGCCCTGGCAAGAACTTTCAGTACAATGTTAAAAAGTAATGGAAAGAGTAGGCATCCTTGCCTCGTTCCAGATCTTAATTGGAATGATTTTAGTTTTTCCCCATTTAAGGTGATGTTTTCTGTAGGTTTGTCCTAGACAGCTTTTATTATGTTGAGGTCTGTTCCTTCAATCTCCAACTTTTCAAGCGCCTCTTTTATAAATGGGTGCTGGACTTTGTTGATGCTTTCCCTGCATCTATTGATATGATCATGTGATTTTTGTTTTTCTTCTTGTTGATGTGGTGGATATGTTAATTGGTTTCCAGATGTTGAACCATCCTTGTGCCCCTGGGATAAATCCCACTTGGTCCTGGTGAATAATGCTTTTTATGCATCCTTGGATTCGATTTGCTAGGTTATTGATTATAATTTTTGCATCCTTCCCCATTAGGGAAATTGGTCTATAGTTTTCTTTCTTGGTGCTGCCCTTATTTGGTTTTGGTATGAGTATGATGTTTGCTTCACAGAATGTGTTTTGGAGCTTTCTTTCTTTCTCGATTTTTGGGAAGAATTTTAGTAGTATAGGTGTTGTTTCCTCTTTGAATATCATGTTGAATTCATTTGTAAATCCATCTGGTCCTGGACACTTATTTTTAGGGAGAGTTTTTATGAGTGCTTAAATTTCTCTGCTTGTGATTGTATTATTTAGGTTCTCTATTTCTTCTTTGTTCAATTTTGGGTAATTGTGTTTTTTCAAGAATCTGTCCATCTCATCCAGGTTGTTGTATTTGTCTCCATATAGATGTTCATATTAGTCTCTGATTATTCTTTGGATTTCTTTTGTGTCTGTTGCAATTTCTCCTCTTTCATTTGTGATTCTGTTTGAGTGTTTTCTCTTCTTTGTGAGCTTTGCAAGGCATTTTTCAATTTTATTTATTCTTTCAAAGAACCAGCTCTTAGATTTGTTGATTTTCTGCATAGTCTCTTTTTTTCTAGGTTTTTTTTTATTTCTTCTTTTATTTTCATTATTTCTTGTCTTCTGCTGGGTTTTGGCTTTTCTTGTTCCTCTTTTTCTAACTTTTCAAGTTGGGATGTAAGGATTTTTCTTTGGATAGTTTCTTGATTTTTGATATGGGCCTGTATTGCTACGAAACTTCCTCTTAGATATGCTTCTGCTACATCCCATACATTTTGGAATGTTGTGTCTTTGTCATTTGTTTCAAAGTAGGTTTTAATTTCTTATTTTCCTTGATTATCCATTCTTCGTTTAATAGCATATTGTTCAGTCTCCATGTATTGGACACTCTTCTTGCTTTCTCTTCATTGTTGATTTCTAGTTTGATGCCTTTATGATCTGAGAAAAAAGTTGGTATAATTTTAATTTTTTGTGTATTTGTTCAAGTTTTCTTTGTGTCCTAATATGTGGTCAGTTTTAGAGAAGGATCCATGTGCATTTGAAAAGAAGGTGTATTCCCTTCTTTGAGGGTGCATTGTCCTGTAGATATCTATTAGGTCCATTTGGTCTAGGTCCTCCTTTAAAGCTTTTGTGTCCTTGTTTGATTTCTGTTTTGCTGATCTGTCTTTCGGTGAGTGGGGTGTTAATTTCTCCTACTGCGTATATGTTTTCATCAGTATTTGTTTTCAGTTATGCTAGTAGCTGTTTTATGAATCTTGGTGTGCCCTCGTTTGGTGACTATATGTTGATAATTGTTGTGTCTTTTTGGTGGGTTGAACCACGTACCATTAGGTAGTGTCCGTCTTTATCCTTTGTAACTTTTTTTATTCTGAAATCTGCTTTATCCGCTATGAGAATGGCTACCCCTGCCCTTTTTTGGGGACTGGTCGCTTGTAGAATAGTTCTCCATCCTTTCACCTTCAGTCTATGCTAATCTTTGGGGATTAGATGTGTTTCCTGGAGACAGCAGAATGTTGGGTTCTGTCTTTTGATCCAGTCTGCAACTCTGTGTCTTTTGATTGATGAGTTTAGACCATTGACATTTAGAGTGATTATTGATGTGTGAGGTTCTAGTGTTGATTTTCTAGAGGTCATTTTGAGATTCTGCTTTGGTTTGCTGTTATGTTTTTTTCTGTTTATTCATCTGTGGGTTCTGGTCTTGAGGCTTCTTCCAATATTTCTTGGAGTGGTCGTTTCATGGTAGCAAATTTTTGGAGACTTTGTTTTTCTGATAAGGTTCTAATTTTTCCTTCATAACAGAAGGACAGCTTTGCAGAGTAGAGTATTGCTGGCACTTTTTGTCTTGGAGTTTTTGGAAGATGTGGCTCCATTTTCTTGCTTGTAGTGTCTCTTTGGAAAAATCTGTGGTCAGCCTAATTGGTTTTCCTTTGTAGGTTATCTGTTTCCTTTCTAGTCATCCTCATTATTTTTTCTTTATCTTGGACTCTTGGAAGTTTTACAATTATGTGTCTTGCTGTGGTTGTTCTTTCATTAAAATAGTTTGGTGTCTTTTTTGCCTCCTGTATGTCTATTTTCATTTCATTCATCAAGTTTGGGAAGTTCTCTTCTATAATTGTGTTAAAAAGCCTTTAATTTCCTATGTCTTTCTCTTCTCCTTCTGGGATTCTAATTACTCTTATATTTCCTTTCTCTAAGGTATCTGCTAGATCTCTGATTTTTACTTCTGTCTTCTTTTGTTTTTCTCTTTCTTTTTCTCTCTTATTTCTATTTCTGTATCCTCCAATATGCTGATTCATTCTTCAATTTCTTCAATTCTGCTTTCTTGACTTTTCTCTGTATTTTTGAGGTCTTCTATCACTTCTCTTATATACTGCATCTCCTTAAATTTCTTATTTAAGGATTCAGTCTCGTTCTTCTGCTTGCCAATGATAATGTTGATTTTGCTACATTCCTTTTTATATTTTCTACTTCTCCTCTTAGCTTGTTGATTGTTTTTATCATATTGTGTCTGAATTCTTTATCTGACATAAATTTCATTTCTTTGAATTCATCCATGTTGGTTTCTAGAGATTTTTTTATCCTTTGGAGGTGGATTATTTCCCTTTGGGCTACTTGAGTAATTGTATTTTTCTTCCTTCCTGTGTTTTCCCTTCAAGTTGCTTGTACATATTGAGCAACAACTGCTCTAGTATTGGTTGTCATGTTGAGGTATATCAGTTTGTGGTAGTTTCTGCACTTGTGCCTGTATAATTCCTTGCTTCTGTTGGCCTGTGTTTTGGGGATGAGTTCCTTTTCTTTGTTTCTGGGCTGTGTTCTGTGTTTTTCTTTTGAATTCTCTATCCAATGTTTTAATTCTTCTTGAGGATCCTTATCTGCACCAGTGCCAATAGGTGCCTCCACTGCTGGCACTCTCCTGTGGATGGACACCACAGGTTTCCTGAAGCCAGCTGGCACTTCTGCCACTTCCCGCCAGGGAGAGGGTGGGCTCGATGGTCCCTGAGGCGATGCAGTGGGAAGAGGAGTGGTGCCTTACCTACCAGCAAAGCTTTATTCTCTGTCTCTTACTCTCCTCTTCCCTGCCTCCCTCTGATAAAGAAAATATTTTCACAGAGGCTAGAAGTTATTTATATTGTATTTTACCAGTTTTTTTTCTTTTTTGTTTTCCACAGATGGATTAATTATCTAATAGTTATCTTTTACTTTCTGATTTATTTTACTTATATGATGACTTCAAGTTCCAGCCTTATTGTCACAAAATGAAGTTTCATATTTTAAATTTGTTGAGTACTATTCCACTGGATATATGTGTGTGTGTGTATATATATATATATATATATATATATATATATATATATATATGTGATGGTTCTTTTAATTTAAATTTTTTTAATTTAATATATTGCATATATATGTGTATTTATATTTATATTACATCATTGCATTATTGTGTACCCTGGGGCTTTCCCACTTTGCTAACACCTGTTAACCATCCTGATGTTTTGTGCTCTTCCCTCCCCACCTTCTTCCCCCTCCTCCTCTCTCGCTCCATTGTTCAGTCCCATTGGTTGTTTTTATTTTTTTCTTATTAATTTGTTTTTCCCTATATACATCCTATAAGTGAGACCACCCTGTATTTCCCTTTTGCTTTTTGGCTTATTTCTGCTAATATGAGTCTTTCTAGTTCCATCCAGGTTGCTGCAAATGACATGTGTTTGTCCTCCTTGGATGATGCGTAGTATTCCATTGTGTATATGTACCACATTTTTTTTTTTAGCCAATCATCTGTTTGGGGACATTTGGTTTGTTTCCAAATCTTGGCAATTGTAAACAGAGCTGCAATAAACATGCACGTACAGGTGTCCTTTTGAATTAGTGTTTTCATGTTTTCTGGGTAGATTCCCAGTTGTGGGATTGCTGGGATCGAATGGTAAGTCCACTTTCAATAGTTTGAGGGTCCTCCACACAGTCTTCCATAGTGACTGAACCAGTTTGCACTCCCACCAGCAGTGTAAGAGAGTTCCTTTTTCTCCACATCCGCACCAACACTTGTTGTCTGTTTTATTTATATGGCCCATTCTTACTGGTGTAAGATGATATCTCAGTATGGTTTTAATTTGGATTTCTCTGATTACTAGTGATGTGGAGCATTTTTTTTTTGAGACTAGGTCTCGCTATTTTTGCCCATGGAACCCCAGGCTCTCATTGCATGGGGTACCACAGACTCAAGCAATCCCCAGCCTCAGCTTCCCAGATAGCTGGGATTACAGGTGTGCACCACCACGCCCAGCTATTTTTTTGGAACTAGGTCTTACTATGGCCCGAGGTGGGACTTGAACCACGATCCCTAGCCCTGGCCACTTCATAGGCTGAAGCTTACAGGCAAGAGTCACCGTGCCTGGTCCTGGAGCATTTTTCCATATGCCTACTAGCCATTTGTATCTCCTCTTTTGTGAAGTGTCTTTTTAGTTCTCCCCATTTTTTGACTGTCTTTGTTTTTGTTGAACTGTAGGAGCTCTTTGTGGATCTTTGTTATTAGACCCTTGTCACTTGTCTGGAGGGCAAAAAATCTCTCCCAGTTGGTTGGGTTTCTTTTTGTTTTGTTTAATGTCTCTTTTACTGTACAGAATCTTTTTAGTTTTATATAGTCCCAGCTGTTTATGTTTTCCTTCATTTTTTTGCTGGTCATAGTTGTTTCCCAAAAATGGATTTCTGAGGTGAAATTCATGAAGGGATTTGACCAGGTTTTTTTCTATGTATTTTATGGCTGCAGGTATCACTTCCAGGTCCTTTATCCATTTTGAGTTAATTTTTGTACAGGGTGTGAGGGTGTTGTTCTGGTCCTTTTTTTTTTTTTACAGGTTTTGATCCAGTTTTCCCCAGCACCATTTACTGAAGAGAGACCCGGGGAGTCACCCCTTTCAGCCAGGTTCCTGAGGGAACCTGCCCGACCCTTTCCCCACCCATGTGAGACACCAGAAACTACTATGCAAGATTGAAGCTGTAGGTAGAATCAATTACAAGAAGAAAATTGGAAAACTCACCAAAATGTGGACATCAAACAACTTGCTACTAATCAACATTTGCATCAATGAAGAAATCAAAAACTATCTTGAGACAAATGAAAATGGAAATGGCAGGTTAATGGGTTCAGAAAAGGCAGTTCTAAGAGTTCATAATAAATGCCTACAAAATATAAGGCGGAGTCATACCCCCAAACCAAAGACCTGAAGCATGACTGAAGGAGCAACATAATGTGGCATAAACTGCAGAGATGAGACCCACCAAGACCAAAGGTGCTCCAAAAGCAGTACAGGAATGATAAACACCATATTCTACCAAGTCCCGGGAAATTGTACCCTCACCAAGGACGAGGAAATGGATCAAGAAAAAAAAAAAAGACTAAAGGACTAAACATGGACAAGCAACAAAAAGAAAGGAGGCAAAGAGACCAGGGGAGATGTGGTGTGTGGGGGGGTATTCCCATGGGGATTAGCAGCTATACAATCATATATTGTAAAATATGCAAAAATAAAAATTAAAAAAAATAAAAATAAAAAAAAAATGCCTACCTTAAAAAAAAGAATTGCCTCCAGTAAAAATCTAACTTTATACCTCAGGAAACTAGAAAAAGAACAATTAAAACCAAGATTTAATAGGAAAATGGAAATAAAGATCAGGGCTCAAATAAATTAGATGCAGATTAAAAAGATAATGAAACAAAACAAATAAAAATAAAAACTGGCTCATCAAAAAGAAAAACAAATTTGACAAAACTCTACCTAGATTCACTAAGGAAAAAAGAAAGCAATTTCAAATAAATAAAATCAGAAAAGTTGAGCCTCAATTTTTATTTATCTTTGCAAAGAACCGGCTCTTAGTTTTATTCTTCAGTTCTAGTTATCTTTTTAAACTTCATTTCAGTTATGTATGATCTGATCTTTATTATTTTAGTGATATATATTAGCACAGCATGAATATATATATATATATAAATCATACAGTATAAACCAATTTTATCTCAACAATTTTTAATAATCCATATATATTTTACATTATTGTATATCCCAAGGTTCTTCCATGTCTGAACCAACATCTTTATCTCTTGTGTTGTTCGCTAACATCTCAAGGAAGGTTATGAGCTCTCCTTTTTGTGTTATCTGCTCCTTTCCCAACCCTCTCCTAAATGTAACAAATAGTTAAGGAGTTTCTACTTTAATGCAAGAATTTAATCACTAGGTGTCACTATGATCTAGTGTATGTCCTGGGGAGTGGTCTGGCTATGTCTGATGGCCGTCCCTATTCCCCTGTGAGCATTTTTTTACTTCTCTTTGTATAAGAACTAAATTTCATATATTATTATATTGCTGAAAAGCAGCAGAATAAAATCTGTTTTCTACACTAAAACTAAATAATATAATGAGAAAGACCAAAATTTTAAAAAAGAAATGAAGTCGGTGCATAGAAGAAAAAAATTTAAAAACTGACCTCTATAAAAGTGTAAATTGCAAGTTTTTTTTTTCTATGAACTGATGTAAATATTATGAATTAGGGCTTCAATGTTTGGGGTTGTATTACTTAATCTCTGTCTTTAGACAAAGAATCCTTTCCTGTAGGGAATGACTTTTAGTTTAAGAGCTTTTTAAGGGCTTGTTTTATATCTCTGTTCCTCGGACTGTAGTTGAAGAGATTTAGCATGGGGTTGACTAAAGTATACATCACTGAGGCGATTGCACTGTCTCTGATGTTTCTAGTAGCAGCTGAACTGAGATACACCCCAAAGCCTGTTCTATAGAACAAGGAGTCAACAGAGAGGTGGGACCCCCATGTGGAAAAGGCTTTATACTGCCCACTTGATGAGATTCTCAAAACAGATGTTACAATCTTAGGGTAAGAAAAGAAGATGTCAGTGATTAGAATGCCACCTATAATTCCAGTGGCATGACTGGACATACTACTTCATTAAGGAAGATGTCAGAACAAGCATGTCTGACCACCTGATTAAGTTCACAAAAGAAGTGAGGTATTTCTAAGTTTGTACAGAAAGAGTGGCAAAAGCATTATTTTTTGTAATAAAGAGACCAGTGCACTCAGTAACCAGGATGCCAGAAGCAGGACAGTACAGAGCCTAGGATTCATGATAACCATGTAGTGCAGGGGGTGGCAGATGGCCACATACCAATCATAAGCCATCATCGTCAAAAGGAAACTGTCTATACTTCCAAAAGGATGGTAAAAATACATCTGGGTGAGGCAGCCATCATAGGTAATGACTTTGTTCTGAGTCTGGATGTTAAGCAGCATCTTTGGGATGTTGGTGGAGGTGAAACAGATGTCTATAAAGGAAAGATTACAGAGGAAGAAGTACTTGGGTGTGTGGAGGTGGGACACAGTGAAAGTAGCCAAATAATGAGGAGGTTCCCAGTGAAGGTGACCATGTGCATGGACAGAAACAGTCCAAAGAGGAGAGACTGCAGCAACACTTCTTTTGAGAGTCCCATGTAGCTGATAAAAGTGATGCAAAAGACAAAATAGTACAAAATCAGATATAGTCAGCACTCAACAAATAATAGATGTCTTGTCTGATTTTGTATTTATTTAGCTATATCTTAATTTACTTATATAAAATATATATCTTATTTAGTATTTTTCAGTTACCCTTTCAGTTAAGTTACCCTTAACTGAAAAATCAGAGAGTTCCAAATATCCCACCTCCTCCTTGATGGTGTCACTGATAGCTGTCATTGACTTTTGCCTAAAATACTTTCCAAGAAAATATTTTCTTCCATAAACCCATTAATTTCCCATTACTTATTCATCCAATAATTTTGAGCAATTATTTTGTACCAAGTTATGTTGAATTGTGTTTTGTGAGGGTATATAGAAAACTGAATCTTCATACTAGGAAAGCAGTAAGGAGGGGGTCTCAAAAATTAAGCATGATCCACCATAAAATTCAGCAGTTCTACTCCTAGATACCTAAGTAACAACAATAAGAATATGGTTATTGAAATAATGAAGTGTTCATATTTTTCAGAATGTCTTCTTTCACATAGTAATAAACATCGAAGATCTAATCATGCCTTTTGTTGCTAAGCGTTCACTCATATTTATATTGCTAAATCATTTTCTATTGTGCTGTTATAACATGGTGTATTCTTTTAATATAGGACATCTTGATCATATATATATACTCAAGTTTTTGCATAGATATAAATTTTCAAAGAAATTGGGAGAATATGGAGAAGTTCAGTTGAGCAAGCATATAGTTTGACCCTGTTTCCCTTTGTAATAATTCATCAAACTGTCTTCCAAAATAAATGAATCATTTTTTGATCCCAATCACATTGAATGAGTATTTTATTCTCAGTAGTTTTATTCTTATATATCTTTAAGTAGATATGTGGTGTTATTAACTGCATGTTTGCATTGGGTTATCATGGTGGTTTGATGAATAAAAAATGGAGACATGAAGAACTGAATTATTCCATTAAGACAAGTGGAAAACACATGGAACAAAATATTTTCCAAACTGTATGCTTCAGCTATTCAATTCTCCCTGTCTTTTCCCCAAGTCTTTGGCAACCAGTGGTATTTTGGTCTGGTTTGTATTATTTTTGTCACGTCACCTTCAGGTTCATAAGGTTAAACTGGTAATAGGCATTACTTCCTATCAACTCTATATTAAATCTGCAATGATTTAATAATTGAGTTCCAAATATTATATTGAAATTGGGTGGGAAAACAGGCAAAACAAATAACCAAACTTGCAGAGGGGAGTAGCTGAGCTGGCCCTTTAAAGCCAGCCACACACCAGGTTCTTCCCAGCCCGTAAATGCAGTAGCAAGACCACATAAACTTTAAGAGGAAGGCAAAAACAAATTTACTTAATAAAAGACAAATGGGACAAGAGTCATGGAGGGGTACAAGGGAACCCCTTTAGTAATCTTACCACACAGTCTAGTCTCTAGTCCAAAGCACACATGGCTTTAGCAGCCATGTGTGTCCACAAAATGGCGACTGCCTCACCTTAAGCCGGATGAAGGAGTTAAGATGGTGCCACTGCTCCTTCTTCAAAGACACAGCTCCACTCACTCCAAGCCAGAAGAAGTCAAGATGGCATTGTCAATCCTTCTCTGAAAGCAGGAAATTCAAATTCAATAAGGAAAACCAGGATGACGTTGTCAATTCTTCTCCAAAAGGCACTGCTCCAGCATTCTTTCAACTCCAACTTCAAAGTGGCCTGGCATCAGCAAAACTCACTCAATATAGCAACACAGCAAGCACTTCAGACATCTCACATTGAAAATGGCAACACAGCAAACTCTCCTCAGTTCTCCAGAAGACTTCCAAGCTTCACAGTTTAAAAATTAAATCAAGTTTTCAAGTACCATGTTTCCAAGACAGCTCACAAGTTTCTCCAACATACTTCCCCGGGCTCCTCACCAGCCCAAGACTTTATACAATATTACACTTGCCCTTGAAGTCTTGACTCATATCCCTGGAAAAGTAGAATATTTTAGGATCCACTTCACCAGTATTTGTATTTATTTCTATGCCTTTTCCCTGCTTACACTATGGGCACATTGAGAGAAGAAACGAATGTTATTCCTTTCTTTGCCCAGAATATCTTTTAACTCCTACTATACAGTAACTGACTAGCTGAGGATTAAATGAACAAAAGGCTAAAAAGGTACCACTTTAAGTAGGAGAAAAGAAAGAATATGATATGCTAAAAGAGCGCTATGGGGGGGGGTAGCAGGTTTGAGCACCTCATGGAGACTACAGCCAACAATGGCCCTGTTAAGCCTCACTGCCAGAGCAGGATGCAAAAGTCAGGAAAACTTTTTAAAAATAGGTTGAATCATTTGACTTAAGAGCTGTCATGCTGATATCGTCAGTTCCTTTTATCCACTTATCAATACTGTAATTTTTTTAAAACTAGTTTTACTTTAGAATTAACTCCATCATACACCAGAGTGTTAAAGTATTTCTGGCTTTCCTATTTCAGGTTCTATATTCTACTGCCTTGTATACTTACCACAAAATTGTGTGACACTTCTATTAGAATCCTGAAGTTGTTTTTGTGTTTCATTTTCATCTGGAATACACTGTCCTGTGTTACTGGCAGGCTGTCTCCTTTGGTCAGAATGGACTTGATTCTTAGAGGCTTTTTTGGTTAGATTACTCCACTCACCTACGTCAGACAGCATTTTCTGAGTTATATTAGGATCATTATTAATATTTTTCACTGTTTTTTGGTTGTAGTAGTCACAGTAAGTTCTTAACCATCTCAGGTGTTGCTTATCTGATAAGATTACCTTATTCAAAGTTCTCTAGTTTCAGGAGCTTAGTAGCTACCTGGCAAGATTTTGAACAAGTATGATAAGCCATACTGGAAAGAAAAATGCGAGCTCTGGTTGTTCTCTTAAACTCTCCCAAATGCCAGAGTTTATTAGGCCATGTTTCCCTAGTTTAGGGATGTTAATTCTAAGAAAAATTGCAACCTATTTTTAAAATCTTTTCTAGAATACTTATGTCCCTTGGCATTTAACACCTGCCATATTACTTCTACAAAATGCTCAGTTAATTTTTCTCTCCCTGAGCATTTCCAATACATACAGTTCCAAGGCTTTTGCATACTCCCTGGGTCGCCTGGCTCTCCTCTCGTTTTACCATTCATTGGCGGCTATGGCTCTACCTGCCATTGGTCCTTCCTCAATAGAGTTATAAATAAAGGCAAAGTTAGGTTTACTACCATTCACCAATATGACAAATCAAGGCACCTCTTACATGAGCATATGGCAGTAAAGGCCCATACTTCCAATTGGAAGGGGAACCACCAATTGGGGTTGGGCTGCCTTCTGATGGTTCATTAGTAAGCTTGGCAAGTGTGCTAGCTCCCAGAAAGGAAAAGAAGAGTAGACAGGAAGGCAAAAGAGAAAGAGACCCCACACACTGGCAGTCTTCAAGTCCCACTTTGGGCGCCAGAATGTAAAGAGCCAGGTCATAGGTTGCAGAAAGGACAATGAAAGAGATTGACACAGCCAAAGAGGCTGGAACTGAATGGAAGCATGAACCATTCAGCAACTTTATTGTCCCTGGCAGATGATATTCATAAGGCAAAAGAAATGTTTTATGATCAGTCAAAGTAGCTAATGCACAATTAAATTGGGTAAATGCCAGTATCTGTGAGATAATTGGGAAGGCAGCTATGCTAACCACTATACCACCAACGCTCAGGCTCTGTGAGATAATTGGGGACAAGAAGTTCACTCATAAATTTGTTGGTATCTCTTTAAGGAATGTTTCTTAAGGTAAACATTGAAGGAATGGGGATCCTGCTGCCTACCAGAGGTCAATCATGCCATTCCATTTTCAGTGTTCTGAAGACAGATAGGGTAATGAGATGAAGTTTTTTTCATCCACAGCATGAGTCCTGACCAGTCTCAGACTGTAGATCCTGACATCTTATCACCTTTTTTAGGTGAAAGTCTATTTTATCTAATATAAGTATAGCTACTTTTTCCATCTTTGGGGAGCAGGGTGACCTGTTTGCTTATACATATGTTTTCTAAACCTTTAGCATTTAGATGTGTTTCCTGGTGATGAGAGACAGTTGGGTTCTAGTTTTTTATGCCCCTTCTACTCTGTATCTTTTTATTGATGAGCTCAGTTCTTTGACATTTAGAATGATTACTGATATGTGGAAGTTTATTAATGCCAATTTGTTCAAGTAGTTCTGTTGTACTGTGTTTTTAATTCCTTGTTAAGTTCATATGTTCATCCCTCTATTTCATATTAAACTTAATTTTATTATTTCTTGGAACTTGATCTTCCATTAGTTGACTATGTTTCTCATAGCATTATTTTCTTTGAGTCTTCTCATATCTTTAATCTGTTTTTCTGATTTTAATTGTTCTAATTTTTTGCTTTTCTTGATTAGAAAATTTTTGAATTCTTTATCTGATAAGATGGAAATCTCTTCCATCCCTGTGTCGTTGGGTTCTGGAAATTGTTTTTCTTTCTGTGATGTATAGTTCCCCTGAGAACTTGCTTGACCATTTGTATTTTTCTTACTGCCCATTGTTTTCTTTTGGGTTTGCTCCACTGTAGATGAGGCATCTGTTAAGCTTGGGTTTTCCTCCCCCACTATTCTTGGCATTTACCAGGTGATGAGTGCAGTATCTGGGTTCTTCCCTGGTGCAGGTCTGGGCATGTGCCATAGTGGTAGTTCCTGCTGAGGTGGTGGGCTAGTAGGCAGGTCTATTTCATTTTTTAAATAAAAATTTTGAGGTAAGGGGGGGTTAAAGGGAATGTAAACTCGTCCAGCCACTATGGAAAGCAGTATGGAGAACCCTCAAACTAATGAAGATGGAATTACCACTTGACCCAGGAGTCGCACTTCTGGGAATCTACCCAAAGGAGACCTCAATGTGGGTACAAAAGGACACCTGTGCTCGGATGTTTATTGCAGTACTATTTATAATTGCAAGGTCATGGAAACAACCCAAATGCCCCAGAACAGATGAGTGGATGAAAAAGATGTGGTATATATACACAATGGAGTATTACTCATCAATTAAAAATGACAAATTTGATGAATTTATGGAAACCTGGATGTACCTAGAAGAAATCATTCTAGCAGAAACGAGCCAGATAGAAAGGGAAAGAAACCAAATGGTTTCACTAATATATGGTCAACCAAATGAAACTGCACAAGGGGAGAATGGGGACCAGCTGGAGTGGGTGGGAAGGGGAGGTGGTGGGTGACCCCCAGGGACTGAAATGATGTGAAATATATATAAATAAATTTAAAAAATAAAAAAAATTGAGGTAATATTGGTTTATAATATTATTTATATTTCACCTGTATAACACTATAATTCTTTATCTCAAAGCAGTCATGATAACAACCAAATTCTGCTTTCATACAATCTTATACCTATTTCATCAACCTTCAACTCTCTTTCCTCTTGGTTACCATCATTCTGGTTAATGTGTTTTTGTTTCTTTTCTGTTTGTTCTTTGCTTTGCTTCTTTATATTCTATTAGAGTGAAACCACATGATATGTGTTTCTCATTCTGATTTATTTCACATAATACTTCTAGGTCCATCCCTATAATTGTAATGTATGATTTCATTCTTTTTATTGCTGAGTAGTATTCCATTGTATACATATCAAATCTTTTTAATACATTTATCTGTAATTGGACACACAGATTATATGCATGCCTTGGCTCTTTTAGACAATGCTGCATTGCACACAGGCATACAGATATCATTTTATAGTAGTACTTTCATATTCTTCAAATAAATACTCAAGTAGAGTAGCTGGATAATATGGTATTTCTAATTTTATGAGGAAACTCTGAACCATTTTCCATCATGGTTGCATGATTTCACATTCCAAAAATGGTGCATAAGGGTACACTTTGCTCCACATTTTTAACCATGATAGTTCTTGTCTTTTTGATAAGTCATCTTAACAGATGTGAGGTGATAATTATTGTGGTTTTGATTTCCATTTTACTAAAAATAAGTGTTAATAAATATTTTTGATATCTATTTATGTGGACTGCAGGCATCTAAGACTTGCAATAATTGGGTGAATTAAGGATACCCAATGTTTTTATTAATTTAATTTTTAAATTTTATGTGTACATAAATAAATATTACATTATTGTGTACCCCAGGGTTTTTCCATTTCTTTAACACCTGTTAACAATCTTATTCTTGTGTGTCCTCTGCCTCCCCCATTTTCTTACTCCTCCTCCTCTCTTATTCTATCATACAGTTCTGCTGGTTGTTTCTAATTTTTCTTATTCATTTGTTTATTATTTCCTATATCCTTCATATAAGTAAAACCAACTGTATTTCTCTTTTTCTTTCTGGCTTATTTCTGGTAATATGAGTCCTTCTAGCTAGGCAAATAACATGTTTGTCTGACTTGATTGATGCATAGTATTCCACTGTGTACATATATCACTTTTTTTTTTTTTAGATCGGTTTTGGGGCATTTGAGTTGTTTCCATACTTTGACAATTGTAAATAGAGCTGCAATAAAATTGTGCAAACAGTTAGGACACCCAGTGTTTTAAGGCACATGAGGGTTTGATTGCCCTTTGCTAAGCAATGCTGTGAATGTGCTAAAATGGGTGTGATTCAGTTATGACTCAGTGAAGCTTATAGTCTAGTATATATGTAGGTTGGCGTGTAACTTTAGCTTTGGCTACTTGCACACAATAACTCCAGTATCTACTTGCTCTTCTCAGCACAACAGTGAGTAGCACCTCTGTACAACCATTAACATTCTTACTTCCACAACAATATGAAAGGGACATGTTCCTGCTGGTCCCCGGCGCCTCAGCAGTTGCCACTACTCAGTGTATGAAACTCATCGACACACAGTCCCTTTGCTTTTCAAACTACCACCTCACTCTGGATCCCAGAGTGAATAATCTCACATGTATTACCTTTGAAAGAACCAGAGTTCCTTGGTTCCTTTTTAAATATGTTCCTTTAGTTCTTAATATCAAATGTTTTGGGACAAAAGCATCATCATCTCTCCAATGCAGGTACTTTGCATTGGGATGAGCAATGTGGGGTCCAAACGCTTCCCACCTCAGGGAGAATTTCAGTGCTTATAAATTCCTTCCCCTCTGCAATTCACTGTACCAGGGATGGTTGATATCTCTGCCTCTATTAGCCAGGTTGATGTGTCCTTTTTGTCTATTAAGTATAAACTGTTCAGCTAGTACTAACTTCATTTGCAAAGGGAACTACTACACAATTAGTTGTATTTTGGGTGTTTTCATCAGAGAAAGTGCACTCTGATCTTCCAATAATACCACCTTTCTTAAAAGCTATATGCAGTTTTCTTATTGTTAAGTTTAGAGCAATATAATACCCATTTTATATTTCCTAGGCAAAAGTAGTCATCTGTCTATTTAATTCTAATATTTTAAAATGTTTGGTTTTTGTAATTTGGAGCACCATATAGCCATGCAAATTCATAGTTTTGGTAAGTATGTAGTCACAAAATTAACTTTCTGTCCAAGAAAAAGCACTTGATTTGTATATATGGAAATCTCTGAGAGTATATCTCTATAGTGATTTCATAGCTAATTAATATATTTAGTTCTAAAACCATTTAGTTATAATTATTTTCAAACTGAGCAAAATTGGAAGAATGGTGCAAGCAATCATATGACTAACATTTCCATTTAATATATTTGACATTGTGCTAAATAAAAAAAAACTTTCTCAAGTTATATGCACACATATATTTTCTTTCTAAAATACAGGTATCATGTCACTTCATTTTCCAATAAATATTGAAGAATTCACAGAAGATTCTGTACATAACCACAATATTAAATACACACAAAATAGTAATTTCATAAGTTTGAACATCTGCTACATATAAAAATAATTCCAATTATATCTAAAGTATCTCTTATATTTGAACTTCTGAGCAATGTTTCACTAAAATTGACACCGAATTTGATTGGTGTGTCCTTTTTTGTCTCTTTTCATTTACAACACTCTTTCCTCTAGCCACTTTTTAATATTAATGTAATTTCAGAAGAGTTCAGACCAATTGACTTGTTGAATGCACCTGGTTCTAATTTTTGTCCAATTATTTCATGTATGCTGAAAATTAGTTTTCGAACAAGGAATAGCAATCTTTTTATATAAACAGGTTGTAAATATTTTTCTCTTTGTGGCCTTAACATTTCTGTCAGTAGTACTCAACTCTGATATTGTAACAGGTAGGCAACCATAGACATCACACTGTACCCACCAGAGTTCAGCTGGTACAGTTGCATTCCAATAAGACTTTAAAATAAAAGTAGACATTTGTCTGGATTTGCTCAGGATGCTAGAGTTTGTCATTTATTAGTCTAAAGACTAGGTCATATTTATATTATACTCATTTATAAGTAATTATCTACCACAGATAAGATGTTTTAACTTCATGTTTTTTCAGAATATATATAATGTCATTTTGCCCACGATTAATGATATTAAGCTTTATTATTAAGATCAGATGGTGATTTGCCAGATTTCCACATCACAACAGTAATCGATCAGGTTATTCTTGAGCCTGTGTGACTAACCTGTTCTCCAGAAAGCCCTTCCCTCTGGTGATTTGTGTTGTTACCTCATGAATATTGACAAACAATAACTTACCAGTTCATTTATAACTTCTTTTCTTGACTGGTATTTTAGCTATCACTTAGAACTTGTGGATATTTTTATTTAAGATACTATAATAATTTAGTCATTTTGTTTCGCATTAAAATTGACATGGATATGGTAAGTATCTTCTCAGTGTAACAGCTCTGGATTTAGATCTTGCCTAGATCACATGCTGGAAATGAACTAAAAAATGCAACTTGCAAAATATTCAGTAGAAATATCTTCTTTTCCCCACAGCTCAGAATATGAAATGTAAAGACTAAAATTCTACACAGGGTTTTGATTTTACTTGAAGTAAGGAAAACATTTTTTTATATATTGGCTCTGTGAAGTCAGGAATTGGATCTCTCTTGATTTCATGCAATTGGAGGGTAATAAAAAGTGTTTTTGATTGAATAAATTAGTAAGTCATTAAAATAGAGATGAGAAAATAGAGGCATGTAGCAAAGGAAATGAACTTTCCTACTTTGCTTGTAACTGAGGTGTTCCCTAGGATGCAGAACTTTCAGTATTAAAATAACAAAAACCTTGGGCAACTGAGATTATTGTAGACCCTGAATAGGGGTAGTTAGCTGAACATTACATTCCTCTTTTGTGCTATTTCATGAAAGTCCTTTCCTTGCCACATATTTTCAACTTGAGCAAGAATCTTTGTGGAAAAATAAGCTTCTATAAGAAAATTAGGTAACAGATCCTGGACTATGTTGGGAGTCAGATTATCAGATGGACCAGAAAAACCAAATTCTCTCGCAATTGAATGTCAAACATTTATGCATACCATATCCTTATGTGATGTAATGAAGACTTTCCTGTAACAAATTTGAAATTTTGTGACTCTTTGCCCAAAAAGTAACAATTCAGTGCTTTCCTCCTTTTCCAGAAAACGGTTTGACTCTTCATTATAATTATTCTAAAAAGAGAGATATAAACATAATACTATAGTTTTTAAAACTTGAAGATTTAGAAAAATTAAAACACTATACTCATAACAAAATCAAAGAAGACCTAAAGAGATGGAAAGACATTGACTGCTCATTCACTATAACTAAGATGGCAGTATTTCCCCTAGTACTGACCATCAAAATCAATACTATATCAGTATCTCACTTGATTATTCTCAGAAATTTAAATGCACACCTTAAAATTTATATGGGATCTCATGTGTCCAGATAAGCTAAAAGCATCTTGAAAAATAACTAGTAAACAATTCCTCAATTTAGACTTACAAGATTATTATTTTTAAATAATTTATTTATATATAAATTTCACATCTCTGTGACCTCTGGGGTTACCCCCCACCCCTGACCATTCCCACCCTGTCCCATCCCCCCACCCCAGGTTGTGTACATCAATTTGATTGTTGGTTTGTTTTGTCTATTCTTCATGAATTTTTGTTTATATTTCCCATTGTCCCATATAGTAGTGAAACCATTTGGTTTGTTTTTTTCTTTTTGACTTGTTACTGCTAATATGAATTCTTCTAAGTCCATCCATGTTATCATAAAATCGTCCAATTTGCCATTTTTAATTGATGAGTAATATTCCATTGTGTATATATACCACATCTTTTTCATCTAGTCATCTGCTTTTGGACATTTCATTTGCTTCCATGTCCTTGTAATTATAAATAGTGCTGCAATAAACATCCAAGTACAGGTGTCCCTTTGTACCCATGTTGAAGTCACCTTTGGGTGAATTCCCAGGAGAGCAATTGCTGGGTCAAATGGAAGTTCCATTTTCATTAATTTTAAGGCCCGCCATAAAGCTTTCCATAGAGGTTGGACCAGTTTACATTCCCACCAGCAGTGTAAGAGTGTTCCCTTCTCTCCACATCCTCGCCAGCACCTGTTGTTGCCTGTTTTATGGATATGGGCCCTTCTTACTGGTGTAAGGGGGTATCTCATTGTGGTTTTGATTTGTATTACCTTATTGCTAGTGACGTTGAGCAATTCTTCCTGTGCCTGTTGGCCATTTGTATTTCCTCTTTGGAGAAATTTCTTTTTAGTTATTCACCCCATTTTATAATGGGGCTTCTTGTTTTGCTTTTGTGTAATTGTGTGAGTTCCTTGTGGATCTTTGTTATTAAACCATTATCACTCTTGTGGAGGGCAAAAACATTTTCCCATTCAGTTGGGTTTCTTTTGGTTTTTCTTTCATCTCTTTTGCTGTGCAGAAGGTTTTTAGTTTGATGTAGTCCCACCTGTTTATGTTTTCCTTCAATTTTTTGCCATCAATATATTTTTCCAGAAAGGGGTTTCTGAATTGTACTTCCTGGAGGGTTTTTCCCAAGTTATTTTCTGTGTATGTTATAGTTTCAGGTCTGACATTTAAATTTTTTATCCATTTTGAGTTGGTTTTTGTACAAGGTGTGAGGATGTTGTCTTGGTCCATCTTTCTGCAGATCTTAGTCCAATTTTCCCAGCACAATTTATTGAAGAGGCTATCTTTGTTCCAATGTAAGTTTTCCCCCCTTTGTTAAAGATCAGTTGAATATATACGTGTGGTTTTGTTTCCAAGCACTCAATTCTGTAACATTGGTCTGATTGTCTATTGTTGTACCAGTACCATGCTGTTTTAATTATTACGGCTTTGTAGTATAACTTGAGGTCTGGGATAGTTGGCCCTCCATTCTCTTTTTTTGTCCAGGAGGATTTTCGATATTCAAGGTTTTTTGTTATTCCATATGGACTTCTGTAATTGTTTTTCTATCTCTTTAAAGAATGTCATTGAAATTTCATAAGAATTGCATTGAATTTGTAGATTGCTTTTGGCAGGATGGCCATTTTGATGATGTTAGTTCTTCCAGTCCATGAGCAGGGAATGTCTTTCCAGTTCCTGATGTCTTCTTCTATCTCTTTTTGCAGCTTTTTGAAGTTTTCTTTGTATAGATCTTTCACGTGCTTTCTTAGGTTTATTCCCAGGCATTTAATTGTTTTTGGTGCAATGGTAAGTGGGATGGCTTTTTTAATTTCTTCTTCCCCTTCTTGGTTTTTTGCATATAGGAAAGCTACTGACTTCTGTGTGTTGATTTTGTATCTGGTTTATTATTTCAAGTAGTGTATTATGTTGAGGTATGATCTCTTAATCCCCATTTTTTTTCAAGGACTTTTATCATGAATGGATGCTAGACTTTGTTGAATGCTTTCTCTCCATCTATTGATATGTTCATGTGGTTTATGTTTTTCTCTTGATGTGGTGTATTATGTTAATTGATTACCCAATGTTGAACCATCCTTTTGCCCCTGGGATAAATCCCACTTAATCATGGTGAATAATGCTTTTTATGCATTGTTGGATTCTATTTGCCAGTATTAAAAAAATATTTTTGGCATCTGTGTTCATTATGGAAATTGGTCTAGAGTTTTTTTTCTAGGTGCTGTCCTTATTTGATTTTGGTGTGAGTGTGATATTTGCTTCGTAGAATGTGTTTAGCAGTTTTCCTTCTTTCCCAATTTTTGGAAAAGCTTTAGTAGTGCAGATATTATTTCATCTTTGAATATCTGGTAGAATTCATTCCTAAAGCCATCTGGTCCTGGGCTCTTGTTTTTAGGTAGAGTTTTGATGACTGCTTCTATTTCACTGCTTGTAATTGGATTATTTAAGTTCTCTACATCTTCTTTGCTCAATTTTGCTCAATTTTGTGCCTTTCTAAGAATCTGTCCATCTCATCCAGGTTGTTGTATTTATTTCCATATAGTTGTTCATGGTAATCTCTTATTATTCTTTGGATTTCTTTTGTATGTGTTATAGTTTCTCCTCTGTCATTTGTGATCCTGTTTATTTGAATTTTTTCTCTTTTTTCCTTTGTGAGTTTTGCAAGGGGTTTGTCAATTTTATTTATTTTTTCAAAGAACCAACTTTTGGTTTTGTTTATCTTCTGGATAGTCTTTTTGGTTTCTAGGTCAGTTATTTCTTCTTTTATTTTTATTATTTCTTGTCTTCTTCTGGGTTTTGGATTTTTTGGTTGCTCTTTTTCTAATTTTTCCACTTGGGAGATAAGGTTATTTTTTGGTTATTTTCTTGCTTTTTGATATGGGCCTGTATTGCTATGAACCTTCCTGTTAGGTATGCTTTTGCTGCATCCCAGACATGTTGGAATGCTGTGTCTTCTTTGTCGTTTGTTTTGAAGTAGGCTTTAATTTCTTCAATTGCCCATTCTTCATTTAGTAATATGTTATTCAGTCTCCAAGTGGTGGATGCTCTTCTTGCTTTCTTTTCATTGCTGATTTTTAGTTTTATGCCTATAAGTTCTGAGAAGAATATTGGTATTACTTTAATCTTTGTGTATTTATTCAAGTTTGCCTTATGGCCTAATATGTGCTCAATTGTAGAGAATGATCCATGTGCATTTAAGAAGGTGTATTCTTTCCCTTGTGGGTGTAGTGTCCTGTAGATATCTAATAGGTCCATTTTGTCTAGGTCTTTCAAGGCCTTTGTGTACTTGGGTAGCTTTTTTTTTTTTTTTTTTTATCTGTCCTTTGTTGAGAGTGGGGTATTAAAATCTACTACATATGTATTTTCATCAATATTTGTTTTCAGTTCTCTTAGTAGCTGTCTTATGAATCTTGGTGCACCCTCATTTGGTGAGTATATGTTGATAATTGTGTCTTTTTGTTGGGTTGACCCTTGAACCATTAGGTAGTGACCTTCTTTATCCTTTGTCACTTTTTTATTTTGAAGTCTGCTTTGTCTGCTATAGGAATGACTACCCCTGCCTTTTTGGCCATTTGCTTGTAAAATTGTTTTCTATCCTTTTACCTTCAATCTGTGCTTATCTTTTGGGATCAGATCTGTTTCTTGGAGGCAGCAGAATGTTGGGTTCTGTCTTTTATTCCAGTCTGCAACTCTGTGTCTTTTGACTGATGAATTTAGTCCATTGACATTTAGAGTGAGTATTGATGTTTGAAGTTCTAACATTGGGTTCCTGGTGGTCATTTGGGTCTCTTTTAATTTCTTCTTCTTAATTATTCAAATATTCATTCTTTTCAATTCTTCTACGGGTTTCGGTCTTATGGCTTCTTGCAGATGTTCTTGGAGTGGAGGTTTACTAGTGGTCATTTTCTGGAGGCTTTGTTTGTCTGAGAAGGCTCTAATTTTTCCTTTATAAAGAAAGGACAGTTTTGTTGGGTAGAGTATTCTTGGCTGACACATTTTGTCTTAGAGTGCTTTGAAGATGTGGCCCCATTATCCTTGCTTGGAGGGTCTCTTCTGAGAAGTCTGAAGTCAGTCCAATGGGTTTTACTTTGTAGGTTATCTGTTTCCTATCTCTTGTTAATCTCATTGTTTTTTCTTTATCTTTGGCTCTTGAGAGTTTTACTATGATGTGTCTTGCTTTCATTAAAGTAGTTTGGTGTCCTTTTTGCTTCCTGTATATCTATTTTCATTTCTTTCTTCAGATTTGGGAAATTCTCCTCCATTGTTTCATTGAAAAGGCTTTCTGATCCTATGTCTCTCTCTTCTCCTTCTGGGATTACTATTACTCCTATATATGTTTTCTTTAGGGTATATGACAGATCTCAGATTTTTTCCTTCTGTCTTACTTATTCCTCTCTCTTTTTCTTTGTCCTCTCTACTTCTGTGACCTCAGTGTGCTAATTTGCTCTCCTATTTCTTCTAGTCAGCTTTCCTGGATTTTCCTTGCATTTTTGAGCTCTTCTATTGCCCCTCTTAGAAACTCTATCTCAGTCAGCTTCTTATTTAGGGTTTCAATCTCATTCTTCTGTTCATAGATGATATTACTCATTTTGTTGCATTGTTTTTTATATTTTTCTTCTCTTAGCTCATTGAAAATCTGACCTCTTGCTTTCCCTTTATTCTCCATCTTCCCTTGCCTCTTTTAATGCTTTAACAAATAGACTCTGAATCCTTTGTCTGACAAAGATAGCATTTCTTCCATGTCCTCCATGTTGGTTTCTGCAGGTTGTTTATCCTTTGGTGATGAGTTATTCTTCTTAGGGCTTGCTTGAGTATTTGTATTCTTCCTCCTTCCTGTGTTTTCCCATCAGACTTGCTCTACGTATTGATTCACTGCTGTTTTTAAATTAGATAGCAGGGTGAAGCTGACCAAGTTATGGTTATTTTTGCCTCTGAGCCTTTGCTGCTGTGGTAGATATATCTTGTTTATATTAGGTATTTGGGGGGACAAGTTCTTTTTCAGTCAGAGGATGTGGTGCATATATGTGGTTTTCTATTGTACCGTATATCTTGTTTTTTTGTTCTTTTTTAGATTGATGGGTTTTAAATGTTTTTTGGTACCTCAGAGCATGTGTCTTTATTTGGTGATGTGTCTAGGATTTGTTGTAGAAACCTTTTTGGTTAGGGTTTCTTGACAGACAGATTATTCAGTGTCCTTGGTACCCTAGTATGCACCGGTGCCACATGTACATGGCACTGGTGCTTCCAGGTCTCTGAGCTGTGAACAGTCTTTCCCACTTATGTTCCAGGCCTTAAACTGCAGTCTTTGGTTACCTCTGTCCAGGAACTCTGAGCTGTCAGCTTGGTCTTGGAGAGTGAATAGTCTCTCCCACTTGTGATCTTTGGTTACCTCTGTTTGAGCACCAGACCATCCCTAGCCCAAAGGTTGATTGACTGGGCAACAGGGGTGTGTCCTGAGCTTGTGGCTCTGGGTCTGCAAGATGAACAGTCTTTCCTGCTTGTGTTCCCATCCTTAAAACCTAAGCTTACAAAATTATAATAATCAAACAAGTTGCACCAATAACAATCAGGAGTACACACACACACACACACACACACACACACCAAAAAGAAACCTGAGATTTTTGGTGAAAATTCACCAAACATAAATAAGTTGATAAGCATATTATCCATTTTATGGAGGAAAGAAGTATCTTCAAGAAAAGATGGTGGATAAGGGAATATTCATATGTAAAACAGTGCACACCTCACAGAATTAAAATTTCATTCATTGATTAAATATAATAACTCAAATTTTAGAAATCTTAGAGAAAAAAAACATACATGTAATCTTTGTGACCTTGGGCTGGGATATTTTTAAAATATTTTTTCAAACTACTATTTTTAATGACATGCAAAGCACAAGGGACAAAACATAGATAACTGGACTTCATCAAAATTTTAAATTTCTGTGTTTCAAAAAAGTGCAGTCATTATATAGAATGGGAGAAAATAATTGCAAAGCATGAATATGAGGAGGCATTTGAAACCAAAATGTAGAGAGAATTCCTAAACTTTTTCAATAAGACAGTGATGCAATTAAATAAAGGCAAAGTATTTAAATAGATAATTCACAAAAAGAAGATATATAAATGAAATAATAAGCACTGGAAAGATACTCAGTTAACATGATGATGTATCAGTGAAATATAAAGCAAGATCCCAATAAAACAGAATTCCATAATGACCGAAGTATAAAAATGATTAACTCTCAATTTTTGGTGAGTATAAGAGGGACACTAGTACCTCTTTCATTGCCACGGAGTAATGGAAAAACATTTTTAGAGTTTTAATGCAAAGCAGTATAAGATCTATTTTCAACTTTGGGAATATAACTCTCCATCTTATCTGGGAAACTCATTGCAGGACAGAGAAGAGGAGCCCATTTAGGGAGCTATTGCAGCCAAGGGAAGAGGAATTAGCAAGAAAGTGGAGGATACAATATCAAGAAAACAGACTTCTGATCTACTGAGGAGGAAACAGTAGTAGGATTTAGCAACAGAATGACTTCAAATAGAAAAGGTAAGGAATTTTTAGATGCTTGAGGTCCCAAATGGTCATTTTTCTCAGCTGATGGGTGGAAATTCCTGACAGAGAACTGAGAAATCCCAAGAACACTAAGTTGGAGAAAAAGATGGTAAATTCTGGTGTGATCATGTTGGACTGTTTCTGAGATCTAGTATTAGAAATGTCAAGTTGGAAATTAGAAATAATAGTCAGGAAACCCTATTTCAGGGATGGAAAAATATATTTGATCATCATTTCCTTCCATGTAACTGATTAAGTCACCCCAGATAAAACTGTCTATGGGAGTGTAGAAAATGACAGAGGTGTGTCATGAACCAAACAATGCAAAATAATGAAAATATAAAGAGATGAAGAAAGTTAAGCTGGTAGGATAGATAGGAAGAATTCCATGGGTTTTGACTTATGAAAACCAGAGGTTAGAGTATTTGAAGTAGAGATTATTAACCATAGTGTCCAATATTGGTAAGCAGCCCCAAAATATTTATCATTGGAGGCCTACAAGAGAGTTCTTTTTGCATAATGGGGGAGACAAGGTCAAATTTCAGTGTGTGTGTGTGAGGTGAAATGTTTCGCTAGACCCCGGGGTGCCGCTGGCACTTTCACCTGCCAACAGACGGTACAGATGTCCCGACACCAGCTGCACCTAGCTGCTGCCCACCAGGGAGGGGGGTGGGTGTGATGGTCCCCAAAGGATACATTGGGATGGGGAGAGGTAAAATGGGTCGCTAGACCCCAGGGTGCTGCTGGCACTCTCATCTGCCAATGGATACTACAGATATCCTGATGCCAACCGTTCCTCTGATGCTGCCCCTGTTTACTTTTTTTTTTTAACATTCAAAAATTGTATCTTTTTAAAATTAAGTTTCATTGGTTTACAACACTATGTGATTTAGGGGTATAGATTCATTTTCTCTTCAGATTTATGTTACCATACTACCACGAAGGCACACATAATCCTCCACCATAATCCATTAGGACCCTTGTGCTTCCCACCCTCACCCTTCTCCTCTGGTGGTCTCAGTTCTATACTCATATTTCCAGGGTTTGTTTTGGTTTAATTTTGTCTTAATCTTTGTTTCTTAATATTCCACATATGAATGAAATCTTTTCACTTGTCTTTCTCTTTCTGTCTTATTTTGATTAGCATAACCACTTCTAGTTCTAAATATATTGTTATAAATGGCAAGATATAATTTTTAATAGATAGATGAGTAATCTACTATTCTATATTCTCTCTATATATTTATGTATATCACATCTCCAATCATCTGTCCTTGAACACTTAGGCAATTTCCATAACTTGGCTATTGTCAATTTTGAGACATGTGCACACATATATGCACACATATACATATACGTATACACACATGTATCCATATGTATATAGTGACATATATATGTGTTTATTTTTTAGTGATCAATTTATGATAATATGAGAGCCAGAAATCTGACCACAAGTCCCATCTTTCCAGATGATTGACACCCAGGCTATGGAAATTCCTGCCCAAAGGGCTCAGTTCACAAGTGCCAACTGGACAATACATGCTCCAATGGGAGCACATGGAAATACTGCCCACTAATCCCAGCAGTCTGGAAAACCAATACTTGGGTGATAGCTGGAGGAGTCCCCAGCAGTTCAGGCACCTGGAACAAATCCAACAGCAAACTATGGTGAGAATGAAAAATACAAGTAGTCTAGCAAATGCTCAGGGGACCAGTAATCACAATACAATCTTCAGAACACAAACACTGACACAGAACAATTGAAAAGTGAAGTAATTTCTCAAATAGATCAAAAATTCAAAATTGACATATGAATTTGAACAACACAAATATTACTCAGAAAAGTAGGTTAGAAATACATAAAACAATGTAGAAATGGGAAAGAACACTAAGAGAATGAGAAATATGATAAAATTCAAAAGATTGAGATTGAAACATTGAGAAAATAAAGCAATTACAAGGATGTAAAGAAATCGATAGAGGAGCTGTAAAATTCTGGGCAAAGCCATGGATGTATAATTAAAAACACAGAAGAATCAATCAATAATCTCATAAATACAGATATTAGATAAACCAAGAAAACAAGAGAGCCAAATAAAAGAGAAGAAATCAAGAATTATTTGACTCCATGAAGAACGAAAATATGAGACATAAGAATCCCAAAAGGAGAAGAGAGAGAAAATAGAACTGGAAAACTATTCAAGGAAATAAATAAATGTTACCAAACTTGAAGCATGAAATGAAATAGACATATAGGAGCTAGAATAATGCCAAATTATCATAGTAAAAGTAAAACTACAGAAAATGCATAGTAGGAAAGCTTCCAATAGTGCAAGACAAAGAAAAAGTAATAAAGCTGACAAGGGACAAGGAGGAAGAAAGATATAATTTATAAATGAAAACTGATTAGGCTAACACTAGACTTCTCTTAAGAAACAGCACAAGAAGAAACTGAAATGATGAGTTGAAAAACTCCAAGACAAAAAAATGCTACCCAAGAACCTTTTATCCTGTGAAACTCTTTTTCATACATCAGGGAAAAGGAAAAACTTTCTCAGACAAACAAAATCTTTGAGAATTTGGTACCAGTAAATCCCACTTTAAATAATATACAAAAAGACAGGAATATGAAGAGTGTACAATGAATAAGGAATTAATTAGAAGCACAAAATAAGGAACAAAATGACTAAAAAAAAACCACATATCAATACCATTGACAAAAGTTAATGGACTATATTCATCAAAAAAAAAAAAAGACAGTAAAATGTTGGATTAGAAAACAAATTCAAACCTTTTGCAGTCTGTAGAAAACATACCTAAGATCCAGGGGTAAACATAGATTGAAAGTAAAAGTTGGAAAATAATTCTACAAGCAAAAGGCACACAAAAGAAGACAGTAGCAGCCATACTTATATCAAGTAAATAGGCTTTTACTAAAAATTAGTTGACTAAAGGCATGGATTGAGGCTATATAATGATCAAGAGGGCAATGCACCAGGTAGCCATGACACTCATTAGTATATACTCACCAAATGAGGGAGTGTTTGACAACTACTATCATTTATGAAAAGATGCACTGGAGAAAATACATATGTAGGGTAGGAGATTTCAAAAACCCACTCAGCAATTGACTAATCAATGAGACAGAAAGTAAACAGACACAATAGCCTTAAAGATCTTGAGAAAATCAGCCTAACACACACTTATGGGACCCTACACTGCCCATACACATTTATTCTCAAAGGCACAATGATTATTCTCCAAGATCAGCCAGATACTGTGTCATAACACATAGATTAAAAATATACGTGAAGACTGAAATCATACCAAGCATCTTCTCTCACTGTAAGCATATCAATCGAGAACTCAACAACAAAAACTAAAAG